>JAQGBM010001404.1:0-10729 GCA_034698405.1 Symphylella vulgaris | reverse complement strand
CCCGTTCCTCTTAAGCGTTCGCAACATAGGACCGATGGTTTCCATAAAGAGCTACACTCTTACTGTATCGACTCTTGGTAATATTGGTATAATTCCAATACAAGGACCTTGGAAATTACAATTACCGTAGTATATTGAACAAAATTCAATTTGGTTGCTAATGGTTGTATAGGAGACTGACCACTTTTTTTCTGAACAAAAATTATTTGAACATACGACAGACCTTTCTCGTGTCTACGTGTACGGTACCTTACGTAAGAAAGCCTATAGCATAAACTAACATGAGTCGTAGCCTACTACTCGTACATGCTGTGTGCTTGGACAATTCACACACAAGTCTATAGGAAAAATGCTGCTATAATATAAGCGAACTAAAACACCACAACAATACTTTTATAAAAAATCATAAACGTTACATCGCATAAAAAACCGATAGCTACCAAACTTATGGTCTTTAATTCATAATAGCTGCCTCTGCTTTAAATTGCATACTGTGGATAATATGCAACACTATTACAAGAACTTTTCTTTGCAGAAATATTATGTTCTTGTATGAGGCAGACACTTTAACTTTATGAACTCTACACTCATAGCATAAAATAGCTTCTTCCTTCATAGAACATAATACTCGGTACTAAACCAAATTATCTTCTTAGATGGGCGTAAAAATTCTGCACCGTACCTTCCCAAACAGATTTAGTTCCAGTTCTGTCTGACACACATAAAGAAACTACTAAGACAAAAAAAAATTCTCTCGACACAAAATGTGTTTCATAAAACGAGTTCTTTCTGCTGTAGAATTTAGATGGAAAAATAAACCTTAAGAACTATGAAAAGCTACCGAAAAGTAAACCGGCGAAAGCCGCGAAACAAACTATACTTTTTCATTTATTAAGCTTGACGGCTTGTATATAAACTATACTTACGAGTACTTACTACTACTTCGTTCTTATACTGTATACAAATATACTAGGTACGGTAATACACGACCACTATAATACACCTCGTAGCCTGCTCGTAGGTTATTTTCTTAACGTCGCGGTGAGCGACAACGAAGATCACGACGGAGTGCTATATCTAACCACGAACTACCCAAGTTTGGGTATTGCTTGATTACCTAGTACGTATAACGTTTGCAATTTGCATAATATATTACCAAGGGGGAAGGTCACTCCTGACTTTACTTTAATGTGCTGACTCGTGAGAGCATATTGGTTTAAACTCTACGGTAATCCGAAGGAGCAGTTACTTTTAAAAATATCTCACTCATCCAGAAATTACACGCCTCATCCGAGCACACCAAGACGTGTAGGCTACGTAGTTATCTACGTTTTTTTGTTCTAGTTAACTAATAACTAATCATGGCAAATTTTTATATAAATATTTTAAATAAAATTCAAATTTAACTATATAACTAAATACCTTCTTTCGCAAATTAGTTACAGAGTAAGAACACATTCGACGCCAGGTGATGAGAAATTCAGCACCTTCTTGAATGGCCAATTTTGCCTAGGATACTTATTACGGGGTAGTTATTAAGAGTCTACCCAGTCTACACCTGGTCTATGAATAACTTACACTGTATATTTTTTAGCTGATATAATTCCGTAAGATCGAGCCGCCGCTCTATGAATTAATCGAAGATTAGGACTCAATCAGTTTATATTTCAAAATTCCCTATATAGCCTAATAGAAAACACACTGTCTATGGTATATACACTGTCTATGGTATATACACTGTCTATGGTATATACGTACATAATTATAATAGGGATAGTACTTTATTATTCCACGTTATACCTGTATTACCTGTGTGTCAAGCCGGTCAGTAAAGTACAGCAGCCAAGTTTTGATCGACCTTATACTCCTCCTTTTACCACCCTCCAACAAACAATGGTAGTTGTAAGCCAGTAAATCACAATTCCCTCGTGAATATGATATAGAGAGAAGGTAACAGAGGTGAGGTGCGTTCATTCACTATTATTATAAACCACATTGGGATAGCACTAACGAGTCCTGCATGTGCTCTTTTGTGCGTTTAAATAGTGACATCGCTGTCGCTGGTAGTTCGGCGGTTCGTCAAGCTCGGTTAAAACTATAGGGTGCCTATAGACCGGGTTTGGTGTTTCTAGATTTTGTTAAACAAAATTACGGAAGTTCTATTATTTAACACTGTAACTCCATACAGTTTTCACTGTTAAGGAAATTTTATGTGGCAAAACACTCGTCTATTTTCGGGAGAAACTTTCTTTTATTATAAATAGCCTATGATATTTCTGAAATATTAAAAAATACTTAAAATAAACGTCCTTTTATAAAAATCAGGAACTCGTTAAAAAACTGCAATTAAATTAAAATTTTATAAGCCTTGAAAGTTTAATTGTATTTTCTGAAAATTGATGCCATGGGAGTTACAGACTTTTGCCAGCACAGGGCAGAGCCGTGGTTTGAACCCGCGGACCTTCCAGATTCAGAGGCAAGTCGCTAACCACTGGCAATGAGGGCTGAGATATTCTTTAATGTAATGACCCTCAGGTAAATATAATATCGTTCGATAACCTGTTTACTGTCTGCGGCATGTAAACAACAAGCAAAGGAGAGAGAGAGACGATAGTGTTTCCTCACCCCCTTCTCTGCAAATCGATGACACGGACACCCAAACAAAACTGTGCGAGATGCTCAGCTCACATAAGCTTTTGCAGAAAATACCCATTGCTCTGCACGCAGTGGTTCTAGATTAATTACTTTCCTTACAGATTCTCGTTAAGGTAATAATAATACATTATAACCTAGTTATATACACAAATCCCTAAGTTGCCAAAACTTATACTAACTTATAGTAGTATTCCTTATAATAGCTAACTTATAATCGTATTAAAACCACCGTGTCATTGTAATTACCTTACATTTTATCGTCATACGCACACAATGTTGCTAACCAAACACACGTAAAATTCTACGGTATACGGTCGTACGGCGGGGTTATACGAAAAACCTAATAAAAGCGAGACGAAGCGCGAGGTCCTTTTATTGCTCGACACAAAATAAGCGATAAGCCGATTGCAGTATTGTTTAGTATTTTTTTTTTTAAGAATAGCAGAATGTTCGGGGAAAAGAGGATATTTTAGGATCTGAGATTAAATCATCGTTATTCTTAATCAGTGTTACTGTACAACATTTTAACCGCAAATTACAAAGAGGATGACAAAGACATAATTACAGTAATAAGGAATAAGGTGTATCTATAGGGAAGTTTTGTTCATTCTTTATTGATTAGTGTTTATAGAGAGCTGTGGCTATACCAACTCTTCTCACAAATGCACGAAGAGCTAGGGATAAAGCTGTGGTCTTTAACGTGCTAATAAAAAGTCTGATAGGCGCAAGAGTCTAAATAATGGGTAGGGCCATACGAGTATAATCTTTTTTTTGGATGGTAGTTACTCGTAGTACTTATGGGAGAAAATAATATCCCCTCAAGATTCTCAACACACTCAAAAAATTCTCGCCCAGACGGGATTACAATCATTACAACCCATGCAAGTATAGCCTATAGGGCATGTTACTTACAAGTATCAGAGGTTTAACTTACTCGTTAGTAGACTATAATCTTAAGTTTACAATTAATTAACATAGCCTAATTACAGATTTTTGTTATAATAACCTACCCCTATGTCTGCTAGTTAGTTTCAGACTAGTTAATTTCAGACTGCTAGTTAGTTTCAGACTGCTAGTTAGTTTCAGACTAAAAGTCGTGTGTGAGAATCAGACTTTAGGATTACGCCTCACACTCCTTAACACACACCTTACCCCTTTACGTTAAAAGCTAGGCTTCATCTCAATACAGCCGATGTAATGCGGTGAAGCGATCCAACCAGGCTTTCACACGAATCACACCATGAAAGCATATAACTTTTATTAAAGCTATTC
This sequence comes from Symphylella vulgaris, assembly GCA_034698405.1. Classification (NCBI taxonomy): domain Eukaryota; kingdom Metazoa; phylum Arthropoda; class Symphyla; family Scolopendrellidae; genus Symphylella; species Symphylella vulgaris. The sequence goes on along the minus strand of JAQGBM010001404.1, from coordinate 6,802 downwards.
CTATTACCGTACTCTAGTCAACTACCGGTAGTCGTACAGTCCCTGTACGAAGTATGTACCGTACCAAGTTTAGTAGCCTACTGTAGCGTGTTACTAGCCTACAAGATTGACCTACTTTTCCCTCTAGCCCTGCTACTGAAGTTAAAAACTTACGACAAGGCATAAAGTCTCATCATAACTCTGCTTGACCCATTTTAAGCAATTAACCTTTCTGGATCAATTTTTAATGCAGGGGTCAAGTATGGGTCCAGTGAGGTTAAATGGAAAGATTTGGGGTCGGTTCTTTTTAGCCTCGTAGTCTTTCTCTCTGGCTTCTGGAATCTGTATCTGGCTTCTGGAGCCTCATGGACCTCGGTTGAAAATAACCAAGGCAAAATAACTCGTATAAAAAGGCCATGCTCCCCGAGTCCCTGACTCCCTGTTTATCCTATAATAACCCGAAAGAACAACCACTACAGTATAATTATATAGGAAGTATAGGAAATATAATTATTCCGTCCGAATTTTTCTTCCTAAAATTCGTCAATCTTGGATGTAAACCTGAACCCTTGTGGTATGTAAACATATAGAGTTCCACTTCCACCGTAACATTAACATTAGCCTATAGTCTGGGTATGATTCCAAAGTAGGGCCTACTGTATACATATAGCCTACGTTTATTACCTATAAATTTAAACAAGCATACTGCTTTCTCATATATAAAGAAGGATTTAAGAAGAATATTACCGTTGCTGTTGTCTACTTTCTTATACTGCTCTTTTTACTGCCCTTTTCTTCCGTATAAAAATGAAGTAAACAGAGCTAGATATTCTGACCGTCTAAACTAAAATCTTACAATATAACTATGATACAAAAAAAAAAAAAAATCAAATCTAGCCTGTTGTCGTAATAAACGCAGACATTTTACAATAAACAGCATTGCTGAAAATAATATGATCCGAAGTTTTCTGATTCGTTAAGTTTTGCTGAGGCCGCCGTTGGGAGTACATAACTAACAAACGAAAGGAAAGCAGCTGCCGCCAGCCATTATAGAACGGCACAAACCACGTAGACTCCAAGTATACTACAGCAAGTACACGCCAAAAAAAAAAAAAGAGAAAACGACAAAACAGCACTTAGGAGGAAATATGTGGCACGAAAATAACTTATCGTATAAGCTGAAAAACTATATCTAACGCATTATAATGAGGCCTCAAAAATATCCCGCAAAATGAGCAATTAAAGTGTATTATTCTGGACTACAACTTTATATTAAAATTTCTTCGATACGATGCAAATAATGAGTGTGAATATTAATACTAGCCTAACTTGTAAAGTGTAAACGGTCTACATAACATCTCACAGATCAATCGCAGTTCAAATTCATTAGAATCTAAAATAGAATTTAGAATAGCCTAAGCTACTCATCAAGTTATGTTCAAGATTATCCTAACTTATTTCAACTTATGTCAACCTACACCTATTTTAAATTTGTTTTGTTGTAACTTTTTAATGTCGCGGTGAACGACAAACGAAGATTATTTATAACCTACAGTACAGTACAGTGTAATTCAACCAATCAATCAATTTATCCTCTGATATACCCGCCTAGACTATGCCGTATGCCCTGATGTATTTATAAGGGATCTTCAAATCAGAATAGTGTGCAGAAAACAAATGGACTTACACATTGCATTGTACACGGATTAAGGACCTCGGTTTAAACTTTAAAATCCCATCCGAAGCAGCCGCCACTTTAATGAATATTTCACTCGAAACCAGAAATTCTTAGCTCATCCCGTAGGCTATAGTTGAACCGCAAATGTTGAGTGCAAAGGAAAGTACGCAATCTGAGACACAGGATGGAGCCGGTTTTTAATGCCTTCAACTCAAGATCACCGGCTTTATAGGGCCTAGCTATAATATTATTCTAAGAAACCTCACCAACTTTGACCGCATATAAAAACAAACTTTAAAATAAACATTTGCATGCCAAACACAGTATAATATAAGACTCCACCATTTGCAAGAATAACACTAGAAAAAAGCTTTATACATATTTCATGACAATGAAAACCGTTAAATGCAATAAAAAGCACATAAAATAAACATTAGATAAGTATATATAGCTGTATCCAAAACTATACGTTATTATCTTAGCGCATATATAATTGCCTAAAACTTTACTGCATCTGATGTATATAAATGATCAATATTCATCTTAATCTCGTATAGCGAGTCCATCATGAAACACAATACGGCACGGTCAAAATTTTTATGCCGAGTATTGCAGATAAACAAAGTGAGCTCCATTCACTCCTCTCTTCATGGACAAAAGAGGTTCATTGTCAAAAATATCTGACACTTTCGTCGTTTCTCGCCTGAATTCGTTTAATTTGGGACTATGAAAGCAACGCATTCAAACTATGCTAATTACGAAAGAAAGACCTTGTTTCGGGCGAAAAATATATAATGCAGCTCTCCGGGTATTTTCGCATATTTCTCGAGTTAAGAAAAAAACTGTTGTAACAGGAATTTGACTTCTCTATTTGGGACATTCCTAAATTAATCGCAGCTTTTAAACAAAATACTGGGAAAACCTGTTCCTTTGCTTATACGGATGATACGCCATATTATTATACAGACTCTAGGTCACAGCATCTTGTCTTCCTGTGCCAATTTTATCTGACAGCCTGCTAGGGACCTATAGGGTACGTACCATACAGCAAGGCTTGCTTAGTTGCTTGGGGAGGTAGCCTATGTTTTGATATTTTTAAGTCGCGGTGAGCAAAAACGAAGGTCATAACTCGTGAGTTAACCCGACGACGGAGTGAATTTTGCTAAATGGCCTAATTAAGTTAATATGATCAAGAGACAGCACCCCAGCCTCGCCCCCTATTTTCGTGATTCTAAACAAAGTTGTGTGGTTGACAGAGGGCTTTGTGTTACCCCCAGGGGGCCCACCGGTCGGCCAAATCTCCCCTGGGGTCTGGTACGCCATTTTGGGGCCAAAATGTCCCATCCTTTTGGCATAATTAAGAGTTAATTCTTAAATCTAAAAAGAATGAACTCTGTTTAGAATCTCATCCGTAAGAGCCACCATTTTAATATTATAAGCTCCTGAAATTTTTATCAACGGCAGAGTTGGTTTTTCCAGGCCTAAAACTTGGAAACTTAAATTGCTAAAAGGTAAAAAAAAATAAACAGATCGTGTATTAAACTCGTACGGAATTTTCAAGCTCTAAATTTCTCACCATAATTACATGGGACAGGTAACAAAATGGCATTTAACTTCTTTCGAACTTTAGGATGAAATATGAGATGAGAAATAATTAAAGTGTATAAATAAAAAAGGCAGCATAATATGAACCTGTTCCAAGTTCTTTACTTGAATTTGTTTTTGTTGAGTAATAAATTATTTAGGAACGCGTTGCACGGTTGCACCATCTGCCAAAACCATTATATATCATTACGCCTGATTATTATCCACCAGAAATTATTATGTTTCAACATCACGTCGTAGATTAAAACCCATTTGCAAACTATTTCCAAACTTTATTATATTTTTAATCAAAGAAAGAATTATCTCAGAAGCAAGTAGTACGTTACCTCAAAACCATCACATCGCGATTGGATCAATGCCCCGGGTATTCGAAATATCAATATTGGATGTAGGCCTAGCCTAACCAAAATAAAAATTTAAGTCGCTGTGAGCTATATCGTTAAAGTCGTAACCCCACTCGTGATGGAGTTGCGAGATTTGAAATGTACCAACCTGTGACCCGGTGACATACAGTAAGTAATTAACTTTAATTTTGCAGGGAGCAAGGGGATCTACACAGAGAGTTAGTCTACATACATTACTCTTTCAATATAGATTAGGAAGCATGCATTCAGGCTAGGGTTTGCATTCCGGGACCATATTTTCAATTCCGGGATTACGGGATTGAAAATTGCCAGTCCCGGGAGGCAGGGATCGAAAAATTGATCGAAAATGCATCAAAATTAAATATTTATAACGTTTTTCTTAATCTATTTATGACTTCATTAGGGGTTGCATTCCCGGACCATGTCCATATTATCAATCCCGGGATTGAAAATTGTCAATCCCGGGATCCTTTTAAAAATGTAGGCCTAGGCATAAATCACCAATTATCCAGAAATCCCGGGATTGGATCAACCGAATCCCGGAATTTCGGGATAATTGGAAAATCGACCGGGATCCTGGGATTTCGAGATCCCGGGATCGCAAACCCTAATTCAGGCATAGGCTATAATTCTGCTCTTACGAGTTAGTGAAAAATATATAAAGTACTACAAACATTGCACAAAAACAAATCTTTTCCCATGCTCGAGTAAGAATACCTACTCCGTATTATGTAAATTACCGTACGGTACTGAATCTGTGAATCATAACAATGCGTAATCGTTCTACGGGATGGAATATTAATTTCCTGTTTATGGTACTTTTTAACGCCTCGGTTAGAGTCTAAGGTCACAGTAATCAAACCACTGTACCATCAACAGTACAAAAGGAGCTATCATACGTGGAATCTCGGTAAATTAGTAATAACCGCCAATGTCAGAGTAGGTGGTACGATCCAATGATCCCATTCCTGTCTTACTTCTGTTTAGATTTGTTTTGTTACCGTGGTTCATTTTTTTGAGTAGTGGCCTACCGTAGCGCTGACTGCTGAGCCACAATTACTACGGTCATTACCCGACTACCGAGTAAGGTTAGAATTTAGTCTAAGTTACATGACCATAATTACTAATTAGGAGGATGGGGATGTCATGTCATCCCTATCGTAATAAAATATTAGGTTCTTAAATGTGCAGAAAGCAAGGGGGTCTGTCAGTACAGAGGGATCTGCATGGGTTTAAATTCTCATCCAAAGGCGAAAGAGAAGCACTTAAAATAATTTCACTCGGAATTAACCCAGAAATTCTTACCGGCCTTGCCACCTCAGCCGGGATTTGAACCGCAGTACCGTTGGGTTCAGGGGCAAGTACGCGACGACTGAACCACTGGTGCCGACTCCTGCTTTGCCCATCAAACATAAGATTTTTAAAAATGTAAAGTCTATGTCAACTTCCGTTAAGTCTGGTATTTTAATAAACAACTGCCGTAAATACTCGTTTAAACGCCCGTCTCGAACAAACGGCGCGGACTCGAAAGAACGCCGGGTCCAAAAATAATTTTACAAATAAACGTCCGGGCATTTAAACGAGTATTTACGGTATATGCCTGGGTGGGGATGAGCCTTCACCACCTTCATGGGCAACTTTCACAAGATATACATAATATAATTATGAATGATTATCGTTTCCCCTTTGAAGGGTCTTTCAAGTGTAGAGGAAGAAAAGGTGTTACCGGCCCTACCGGCCTACCAAGGCAAATCCTCTAAACCGGCTTCCCAGGTAAAATTATTTTCTATTGAACCTTCCGGCATCCTCTCCCTTTTAAACAATAATGGTAAATATGCTATGGATCCATATCCGTAGTACAAAAAGTTCATTGGTGCCCGTGGTCAGAAAAGTTGGAAATAATCGTGTTGGCTGCCAAAAAGGCGCGAAAAACACAACAAAGACATATAACCAGTCCTTTGAACCCGCTTTGGGGAAAAAATATTCTCACTCTTGCTCAGTGCCTGTTTTGGCGCTGAGTAATTAAAAACAAACTGTGGGTGGAATATACATACATAGCCGTGTTATTATTAACCAAGAGTGCAGAGGGAAAAGTCGTAGGTACGGGAAAAAATAGCAGCGAATGAGCGAAAAAGCTGCAACACAGAGCGGTCCCACTATATGCAGAATATAAACCTAACGCAATAAAAAAGAAACACCCATTGAAACAGCAGGGGAAACCATCAGGTAAAGAGCCTCTCTCTCTCTCCAACTATAACGGATCTAGACGGATCGATTTCTTCTCGGGTATTATAGAAAAGAACTTGTGCACGCAGCTGCACTGTAGAAAACAAGCATGCAGACTTTAGGTCAATTTTTATAAGAGATTCTCCTGATAGTTAGAACCTCCTCTCTTTTAACCTCCTAATGTACTACTGTATGTTTGAAAATTAAGACTAGATATTCATATATAATAAGATAAGACTGTTCCAGGAATCCAGGGTACAAGTTATTATAGAAGTTTCCGTGGCTGTTCCAGTTAAACGGTCCGTATTTTTTCAATGGGAAAACATGCTTGGGATTCGGGAAGGATGTGGTTAATGAACTTGAATACAGTAGTCTAAAAGAGCGGAGATTTAGGAGCTACAAAAAACATTTAAAAATTCTAAGTTTCTCGGTGAAGTTCTGTACCAAAGGTAGCCTAGTATAGGAGTAGCTTAGATCATCTATACTCTATAGGATCAGACGATCGGATTTAAGAGATTCAAAGGCTAGTTTGCATCTTTAACATCTATACGGTAGAAAAAAGTATAATATTCATATCAAGCGACATGATAATATGAAGGTTTACTCGGACTCCGATAACTAGTACGCGTCGTACTCGTACTCCGGTCGTATAGTTTGTAGTACTTACCGTACTTAAGTTTCTCGTATGAAAAGATTTGAGGTTATTAAGAAAGTACTCGATAGTGTCAAGTGTGTTGTAGGCTACTTGTACTGCATAATACGTACCGTATAAAAATATTTAAAATTTTGACTTTGTATTATTTTAAAAAATAAGGCCTGTCCGGTAAGTAACCGGAATTTTTTAATTTGTTTCCCCTATGTTTAATAAAATACATAAATTATATTTAAATATACTGTTTGACAGATAAATATCTCTATTTTTGAGAAAAAATAGTGTCAACATTATAAA
>JAQGBM010001403.1:0-10731 GCA_034698405.1 Symphylella vulgaris | reverse complement strand
AGTTCATAGAATTACGATTATTGTGTGAAAAGTTATTAAGGTTCTTTATGGTACACTACTTTCGCGACCACCCTGTAGAATCTATCGCCCCTATCGAATAACCGTTGCCTTAAGTTAAAGTTGAGATTTTTAACTACGTTTTAAACAACTATGTATCGATAAAAAAAAATCTCAGCTTTACGTTAAAAATGAAAGTAAGTTATTAAGGGTCTGGTCCTATCCAAGGTGGTCTAGCTACCGAACGAAATAAATTGATATCTTCGTAACCCCTGAACGAAAACGGACGTACGATACACCAAAATTTCTGTCTTGAAAAGATCTATTCGAAAATGTAAAAAAAATATAACTTATGCTGTCGTCGCATTAAATCGCAAGATTTTTTTAAATATACTGAAATTTTGCTCTTGTATCTCGAATATCTTTTGATTTAATGCGACAACAGAATATTTTTTTTACATTTTCGAATAGATCTTTTCATAACGGAAATTTTGTTGTATCTTACGTCCATTTTCGTCAGGGGTTACGAAAATATCAAAAGTTAAACCCTTCTGATAAGACTTCAGTTTTTAAAAATTACAGGTCACCGAAGAAATTCGGGAGTTATACGGCCCATAGTTTTCTGTGGAAGCACCGAAAACAAAAATAATTATTTTACGCAACTTTAAAACCTATAATCTCCGGAATTTCTTCGGTGACCTATCATTTTTAATAAGTCTGAAATCTCATCAGAAGGATTTACTCGTACTCTATTATCTTAGAAAAAATTTTCAGAATTTTGTGGATACCTTCGAATTCACGATCCAACCCCCTTAAGAGGGATTCATGGTGGTTTTTATTTAAACAAACAACAATTTATGAAACAGTCGAAAACAATTCGAAAAGTATTTATATTATAAAAAATTGATGGTTGGACGGTGATGTATAAAAAAAAGTAGTTTTAATTAACATCCAACATTAAATACATATTAAAATAACACTAAAAAGATAGCACTTTCGTGTCTACGACACCTCGTCAGTCTAAAATACCTCGTCAGTCTAAAATAATGAATATTAATTAAATTATATACAAACGACACATTAGCAAAACTTTTCATATATTTGAACGCCTCAATAATCATAAGTTTAATCACCGATCATAATATAATTTATACTTTTTTTATTCAGAATATAATTAAATTTTTATCATGATGCTGGTCTCTCGATCGAATAAAGCACGCCTATTCGCCTTGTTCCTCTACTTCAGTAAGTTTATATTAGCCTATATAATATATCAATATATAACTGCATAAGTCTATATCCTTATGCTTAAACTTATACCATTGCTTATACTCTGTGTGGTATTTAAGAAAATAAACAGTTGTTCTGATTACCTTTAATTAGGCTATAAACTTAATTATCTAACAGTCCATAAATTATTTACGGATTACGAAACAACTATAAAGTAATTCCCCCAAAGATAATCTTTTATTCTCCTATTCAATTATTATGTTTTTATTTTATAAAATATAAAAATAACAGGAATTTTTAATTTTACAAATATAGCAGTTAATTCATTGAATGAATAACTGTATTATTAATTTTATCACGTGTACCTCAAACCCAAAATTCTATCTGCATTTTCCAGTTTATTGTGCCAGAAACCCAATTTTTGTCTTTATGAACAATTTTCGTAATCTTTGACCTTTTTTTGACACAATTACTAATATTAATAGAATGCCCATTATTTATTTTGTTAGGCTACATGTAGTCTAAATTTAAATTAGAAGCGAGAAAACCGCCATGATAATTTACCCAGATGATGAAAACAAAAACAAAAATTAGAGATGGGATCAGACACAAAATTAGGTTTAAGCCGTCTAGTTATACCTAATACCTACGGAGTATATCAGGGTCTTTCTATCTTCCTATATTGAGAGAGAATGGCCAACTGGACATATGCGCCATTTTAACTCCATTTTTCGGAAGGTCCTAAAAGATACCCCGCAAATACTAAAAGATACTACCCGGTTTTACATTATCAAAATTCGTAATATTGATAATATTGTAATATTGATAATATTGTATAAAACCAAGTAATAAACTTAGCCCCCAACACCCACGAGGCATCTTTTCGGACCCTAAGAAAAGTGGAGTCAAAATGGCGCATATGTCAGAGCGCCGTAGGTTGGCCATTCTCTCTTAAGGTTATAGGTAACTAAAGCCGTCTAGTGCAGGAGCAAAATTGTTGAAATTTTCTAATAGGCTACACTATAGAAAAATGAGGATAACCATCATTTTGCTTCGTGTAAAAAAAAGTTTAAAGACTACGAAAATAATTGTTCATGAAGACAAAAATTGGGTTTCTGGCATATAAGAAACTGGAAAATGCAGATATAATTTTGGTTTTGAGGTACGTGATAATGATAATACAGTAATTAATTTACCCCTGTATACGGAAATTTATGATAAAACCAGAAGGTATAAAATACCCTCGACTGAACCACCACTGAAAGTCACTTTTTAATTTTTTTTTTTTTTAAATAAAAAAATCCGTATACGGTATACTCTAAAAATTCTTGGTGATTTCCAAACATTTTTTCGCTAATAATTGCTATTTTATGATAATACAGTACCGTAATTATTTCGCGCTATAATTTCCAGCTTCCGTGTGCAGTGTTCCCGTTGCAGACGAAAATGAAGCAAGTTACAGCGAAGAGAATGTGTCCGTAATGCAGGGACAGACTCTCGAATTGGACTGCAATCCAAAGAAACTAGGTAAAAAGATTATTATTATTGTTCTAAGTTATTTACCTAAAAAAAAGTGAGAAATAACGAAATGTTTTTGACATAATTTGTACACATTACACAATGTTCCCCTTTCATGATGCAATATTTCAAAATTTTCAAAAATTCCACTTCCAGAGGCCCAAAACACGCCTTCAAAAAAGTACTGTATGACGTCATCACCATTAAAAATTCAGTTCCCTGAGCGTCAACTGTGGCAATATCGCATCAAAATGGCATGCACAGACACCATGATACGATATCGCACCAGTTGGCAATTTTCAAAATTCAGGGAACCGAATGTAAAATTCGTGATGATCACATTCACGTCAGAGTGAGCTGTTTTTGGAGGCAATTTTTGGGTTTTTGGGTCCCTGGAGTGGAATTTTTGCAAAATTCAAAATGCATCATGACAGTGGGGGGAATATTGCCTACACATAATATGTAAAATTCATTTTTCATGCTACAGACACTTTAAAAATATACCCAAAATGTGACGTATTTTTTTAAGGTTTTGAATTTTTCGGAAATTTTCTTTTAAAAAATAGGAAAAATATTACTCTGATTTTTAAACATTTTCAAGCCATTTATTTTATGTTTTCGAGTCCAAATTCCTGGTTACCGTAAAAATACTTGAAAAATGCACCATAAAATGGATCTCTTTTGTTGTTTTTGCGCTTCCTTCTATGTTTTTCTGATTTTCTCCCCCTTCTTGTTTTTTTAATCGTTTGTCTCTTTTTTCTATGCATTGCAAGAGGAGACCAACACAGAGATAACAGAAGGGCAGCACGCGCCCGACTGCGCGCACATAGAGCATTTTTATCGCAAGCCTGCCAGCTGCCATTTGCAAAAAGAGAGATACCCACGTGCGTTTCTTCACCCCCTTCTTTCACTGGGGGAAAATATATATTTTACACCCTTGTTGATAGATAAAGCGACACCAGAGTGTGTAAAGTGTAAACCAGATGCACACCTTGCTGCTTTTAAAATACCCGGAAAATTAAAGAGATCCCCCCCTGGCACTTTAATAAAAGTATGCTACTGTCACACTTTACTTTAGGATATAAGTTATTTAATTAAGAAGGATGGGTTTAGTGGGTGCGGAGAGAATTTTTAACAGGATGTTTGTGTGACAGAAAATCGAATCAGGATCTTGGATTTTTTATATTGGTGTTATACTGTTAACTGTTGATACTCAATTTAATCTGTGTAAGGATATTACGGTAAATGTTAAAGTTATCTATGGATATAGGATATTGAGTAGATTGTGAAGATACATATTATTATAAATAGCCTAGGTTATAATATAGGCTATAATTTTAAATAGGCTACGTATTTTATTTTAAATATCCTTATCTGATTATTAATTAATAAACCAGTGTTGTTTACCCCGACAACGGAAGTTTGCATCGAAATTGCCATTTTCCAGTATTAAATAAATAATTTTGTATGAAAAAAATATTACGGTACCTCGTATTTAAATTATGAATTTGTACCCACCCACACCTTGTAAAAATTATTTTACTGGTTTTAAACCCAGCACCCACCCCCTGTAAGAAATCCTTAATTTGTATAGCCTATTAAAAAAAATCTGGACCCCAAAACACCCACCCCTCCCCAACATGGAGTAAAACATGAGCTTTTTCTTGGGACTTTTTCCTACAATCCCCCCCCCCCCACCACCTGTTACTCTCTACGTAAATCTTACAGTAGAATAGCTAATTTATAATGCCATACCGCTTATAATGCATACCACTTGAAACATTTTTCTCTGTAATTTACTCACAGAAAAATATGTTACAACTTATAGTACAATGTCCTGAATGATCGAACATCATAAAAGTAAATACGGTATATAGAGATTACGTCGTGTTACTCGCGTAACGGAGTATTGAGTGTATACAATAAAATACTACGAAAAGTGGGTTTGGTTTCAGATGGTTTTAATATTTTAAAGGGATTGTAAAATGATTAATAAAGAAAAGGATATTGCAAATAATCGCTTCAGAAACTGTCATATCGAAGAATAAAAGATGTCACCCATTCAAGGCCAAGGGGGTAATTAAACTTTTTCAATATCCCGAATATCCTATAAGGCTATAAGGGATGATCACACCAAGCTTATCACATTTCGACATCACGCCATATGTTTTCTTCTGCAGATTCATCCCCCAGCACTCTTTTCCCAGACAATTTGCTCTTGTCCACCCATGTTGTCCAGAATAATGGGTCTTTAATTTTCTATCAGTGCGCGGTGGGGCTGTTATAGTTTGGGAGGGAGTGGGAATAACATAAAGCATTCCTAACCTCCTTTTTTATTTCAACGTTTGACAATCTATTGGGTTGATACGTTACAAACGATCAGGAACCAAATTGACAAAAGGGGGGAAGATTGTAAGTAGTAGCCTATTATTTTATATGGGTATATTGTTGTATTGTAAAATAATAGGCCATACACGGTTATAGCAAGTTAGTTTTTTGTTTAGTTTATAGGTAGCCGTAGACTATAAAATCTCTTATAAAAATATAGAAGAAAAATTTGGCAACTGTACTGCTGTGTCAGTGTCCACTGTCCAGAACTCCAGCTGTTAGACCCTATTGGCTAACAGCAGGGTTCTAAACAGAGAATAGACCTAACAGGTATAGGTCAAAATTAAATAAATATATAGCCTACAGCGGTATAGTCCTACTCCTATATCTACATTATTTTAGTGTACGTTAGCCAAAACTATAACCTTCCCAACATCTACTAATTATCCTAGTTTTACACGGTAGAACCCAGATCGATGCTAGCCCAGAGACCTAATAACATGTTGCGAGTACAGTAATGTTTGTGTCACAGACTCACAGTCAGCATTAATGTATCATTATGATGGACTCCAATCTAAATAGATGTGCGACAAGTTTTTTTTTTATTGATTCTGTTCTCTGGTTCTGCTTGCTGAGAGCATCAACTCAATTCTCAATATCATTTGACATATTACATGGGAGCTGGAAATAGATATAATTTATATATTCGCATGTATGTTGTCGACCAATGCATGACCATACAAAAATTTAGATATCACTTTACATCACTGAAGATTGTTAGATTGGGTTAATATCCGCCTACGTATAATTACTAGGAAGCAATACGATCGAGTAGATACCTCAGTAGACCCAACAGGATCTAAAGAATTATCAAGTTCATCGAAATTTCAGACCCCTAAAGCGTCGCTGATTCCCTCCGAAATAAGGAAAAGGAAAGCATTACGGAAACAGGAAAACAACATTATCAAGGAAACGGAAAATATTATGAAATACAGTTAGCTGCTAAATTACGATTAGGCTAAAGACCATAAACTAAAATACAGTAAATTACGTAATTAGAAGATGTTTTCAATCTACAAATAATTACGGAAGGCTATACCCTCATATTTTCACAGTCCTATATTCAAATCAATATGAGATATGACCCTACTGTTATAATCCTGCTATCTACCCTGATATTATTCATTAAATATTTAGAAGACACCCTCTATATTGTAAATAAAATTACGATTCATACGAATTTTATTAGTAAATTTTACCAAATTACCGGTTATTTCGTAAACAAGTAGCCTATCGCCTACAGTAGCTGAAAACAGTAAATTATGACATTACTGAAAATCGTAAACAAGATACCTACCTCCTAGGTATGTTGTACCCTCCGATAACATTCTGTCTTTATTTTTAGACTCCTTGTAATATATTAAAATCCAAATCAATAGTGAAATATCATTCTCCTACTCCATCACTAAGATATATTCCAAAAGGCACAAGTACACTCCAGAATATTTCCTTAGAATATAAAAAAATGCCGGGTATTTTGCTCCCTATATTATGATTCACTCACTAAACACAACACTCTCTCTAAACTCTCCTCTCCCATCACCCCGAATGTACCGAGCAGATGATGTGCAGTTTTCGTATCGAGTGTGTAAAAATATTACTTACGGGTTCTCCCGCTAAGTTGGCATTGGCGCTGATTGCCGGCGATTTATCTCATGGGTGTGTCTCGCTCGCGGCTGGCTCAGTGCGGCTCAGTGGAAACCGGGCAATGTAAAAAATTAAAATATCTTTTTCTCTAATAAAATAGACCCTAGTCCCTAATTCATATATTTGTTCAATTCTTATTTTTTTAAAATAATTAGGTAGGCCCTATATTTAATTTCCCAAAACTATGCGTTTTAGCAGGTTTTAGAATACAAAATATGGATAAAATTAAAACCCCTAAATGGCTATTCCATATCCTAAACCTAAAATCACAGCCTAAAATAAATGTAAAAAATTCCAGATTAATTATATTATAATTTATTAAACTACTAGATCAATTAATTGATTAATAGAATAATTTTTAAGTTAATAATTCACCCAAAATATCAACAGAAAATCAATTTATTTATTTATTAAGTCAAAATAACGCACTAAATGCTTAATGAAATAGGTAAATAATTTTTTGGGTGGTTCATGAAGTGTGGATAAAAATTGGAATAAAAATTGGTATAAAAACACATTAAATTTTGAATCAGCTGATTACAATGGGTTTGTTTACATTTTCAAATATCCCGCTCTTTTTTCCCAAGAGCGTTCTTTGTCGTTTTCCAAAAAATAAAACAAGCATAAACAACGACGCTAGTAAGACCAGACTGGTATCCATGGACACCACACGCTTGGGCGCATGAGGCATGGCAACAAGCAGGATTGTAAACAGAGCAGTTTGTGAATCATTCTTCCAAGGTTATAAATTCTCATCTATTGCAATAAAATACGTAATATTTGTTGTTTGGATCTTGGCATTTTCGACAATACTAGGTAAGGCTGATATTTCTAATTCTTAAATTGAATATTAAATATTCTAAAACAGAGACAAGAGAATATTTCGTATCGTAAACACCATCTAAATTTAGTCCAGACAGTGCGCGTCAAACTAGTCGGAATATTACAGACTAAAAACACCCCGCCCACGACAAATCCGAATAATATTATTTCATATTATGTTATAGCACAGATGTAGCTATGCTACAATGTCAGGGATCTAATTTTTATTAATTATACTTTGAGTCTTTGATTCACACTGTAGATCGAGCTGTTAGATCCTTCATAGGATGTCATTAATTGATCAATCAGCTGTTTTCTGTTTTCTCAAAAAAAGTGGGGCTATACCCCGCTATAGGCCTAGCTTTTAAAAAACCATAAGGTTTCCACAAAACGTCAAGCGATTATACCTCAGGCATAATTTAATTTAAATTTTGGTAATTTGGTAGCCTACCCAAAAATCGTAGGCAAAGTGCTTTGAAATCTACTTCTAAAGTTACAGTAATTTAATAGCCTAATAAATAAATGTTCAAACTTAGAAGTTAGAACACCTAGACTAGGCTATCAGACTGATGTAGCCTACTTAAATAGCTAGACGTTGTACAATACTATAACTCTAGCCTGTAACATGGTCTTTAGAATCATTAATTACACTCTTAACTCCATAACATAAATGGTAATAATTATGCTTACAGTACCCCGGTGATATAATAACTTAATAAGGAAAATTATGCTACCAGGCTACATAATTATTTTGTAGCCTCTAGGCCTAGATTTATAACTAATTTAGCCTAGTACATACTACATACGTCCTATTATAGTCTATACTAACTCGTAAGTACTAACCAACTATGTCCACCTAGATATAGGCTAAACCATAGCTCTATTAAATAATTATTTAGTCACAGCATGATACCTCCTACAACTGATGTAGCAATTTCCATTATTTTTTGCATGTCATGTGGAGCAAATGGATGCAAAAACATGTTACAAACTTGATGTGTGACTCATAATTTACTGGTGTACAATATTGTAAAAAAAAATGTAACATTGAAAAAACATGCTGATTGCTCACAGTAATGTTTATTTTCAAAGTATAGGCTGTGTGTTTTGCAAGCACCGCCAGTCATATATAATTATGTACTCTGTATGAGTAGGCCTACATTTTGATAACTTGCTAATAATTAATAGGTCGATACAAAAGTGAGTAATTGTCACATGTGTGAAAATATTCTAGAAATAACCTTAGCCCAAATTGTCGTTTGAATTGAATAATTGTTGGATAATATTGGATGTTTGTGAATTTTATTGAAACATAAAACTTTCCTACATGAAAGAAAATTTATTTACTAAGATTTTTAGCACGTTTACCGTAATTTTGTATTTTAATTTATTATCGTACGTCGTATTTCGTAAGTATTCATATTTGTGTGGCATGCATTTATTTTTTCCATAATAATATTGTCTAATAATGTAGTAATTTGACTAATGAGTAACGAGTGAGCATTATACCGTAATCTTTAAAAAAAAACTTTTTAACAGGACTGTAATGAAAATTACTGTACGGTGTACTAGGTATTTTTTTTCTTTATTAACTTCAAGACAAAGTTTTGTAACTGTAGCCTACCCTCGATATAATTCACTAATTTGCCTTCTATTCTTCTATGGGAATTTCGTTGTAGGCCTACTATAAGTAGCCTAATTAATTTTTTATTCGTAAGCTGTAATGGTTTAAAACAGTATTATTTATAAATTTTATAGGCTCTATCATTTACGGTATGGTGAATAGGTCGGTAATTATGTATTTGAGTGTAGTACGTGTACCGCATTACGTACGACTACGAAGTGTTGGAAAAAGGACACAGGAAAAAATACTTTAAAACATTAAACTTCAATTTGTCAATTTGTTGAAAAACGGGTTTTAAAAACGTTCAGATTTTATATGGGCCGGATATCATGCGGATTGCGGAATATTATAAAAGTAGCCTACTATCTTTAGAAGTTATTTACGGTAATAATTATCCTATTTAAATAATGAAAATAAGAGTATTATCTTACTATTATCTTTACGAAAATATTTGTTTTCTTCTTAAGCTGTGCGACGATTCACCTGGAATTTAAATAACAGGTAATAAATTAATAAATATAGCCTATAAAAAGTTATGCTTGTAAACGTGCTAAAATATCTTTGCATGCCATATAGCCTAGCCTAATTAGCTCTCTGATTTAATAACTTAGTTATAACTTTAATATCTAGTCTCATAGCTTTTGAATATAAGATTTCAATTTCATTATGATACATAGCCTAGGCTAAGTCTTTAGTAATTAATTATGCTGCTTTTGCTTGCTGCATAGTCTAATTTTCTACAGGATCTACTAACAACTTTGGGCCGAATTCATAACTTATTCCGTTTAGTCTTCAGACATTTTAATTATGAAAGCCTGTAGACTAGCTGTTTACAGACTTTTGAGTGGTAAGCTATAAACGGGCGAATGGCGAACATAGCTCCTAATAATTAATGAATTCGGCCCTTAATTTTGAACTTGTTAAGTTAGCCTGCTAGGCTCTAGCTACTAAAACTATTTAGCCTATACAATTTTTTCTTAGATTTATTTAATCTATTTAAATTGTTAAATTATTATATACGGATTATTATACTGGTATACGAATTACTTGAATCCAAGTAACCTCATAGCCTTAGGTATATTTTTACATTTACGATTTTACGCACAATGTGACAATGTGTTTTAGGTAACTAGGTTAGGAGTGCGAATATATATAGCTTTCAAGTTCAATTAAAAATTGGTAGATAGCCTAACAATATTTTTGTTCTTGTTTTATAGGTAATAACAAAATGGCAGCTTCGTCAACAGATATTTCGGTTTAGACATTTATCTAAAGTGCTCATCCAAGGCAGACAGTAAAAATGTCTTTCTGTCACCGTACAGCATAGCCATGGCAGTCTGTATGACTTTTATGGGATCGAAAGACGATACCGCCAAACAGATCAAGTCCACTCTGCACTTGAATGACACTGAGGATGAAGTGATGGGAACTGCTTACAAAGAACTCTTGAAATCCCTTGCCGAAAAGTCAAAAGACGTTACTTTTCGAACAGCCAATCGCATCTA
>JAQGBM010001402.1:0-10733 GCA_034698405.1 Symphylella vulgaris | reverse complement strand
AAACCTATTACCTAAAACATAAATAATGGTAATGTGTAACATTTTTGAACATTATTATAGGTCAGTATAAAAATACGGGTCGGTATATTATTATTTACTACTATTACTCACGATTTTAAAATTTGTTGCAACTCAGGGTATACTGCAACTCAGGGTAACTTTACCCTATATATATAAACCTTTGATAACGAACTGCCTTGCATATAGCGAAATTCTGCATTACTCGTTTATGCCGACGAAACATGTATTGAGAAGTTCGTTCTACGAGGACTATTCAAACGTACTTTTATCAGCTATATCTGCGGTTACGATATGCGAAACCTTATAGAGTTATATAGATTTTTTTTTACGTAATAATAATGATACTTTTTTTTTCTCCAGCTTTCACTCTTGGAAAAACCCTTGATCCGGAACCACCAAAGTTATTATATTTTTCCCCTCACTTATTTTATATTATAGCCTTATAAAACTTAAATTGCATAGATATATGACTTACGACAAAAACAATGCAAATGTTTATTCAGTGTTATAATAACCTTATACTTTTGAAGTTCATTGTTTTTTTTAAAAGAACTATTATAATGCGGGGGTGTATTTTTTCAGCTTTTGTTCTTTTTGATTATAATTATTTATAACTGTTACCTACATTTTTTCCTTCCTAAATTTACCCTCCCCTTGCTGGCTAACAACTAGCCAAACGCACAATTCAGTCAGTACTTTTTTAACGAATCGGGACTTGACTGATGGGCCGGGATTTGCTTTAACCATCCTTTAAAAAAATATATTTTTGATGTTATACTCGTACTTCTTCCTGAAGGAGCTTCTTTGTTGACCACCCTGATATAACCTTATAGATCGTCGGAACTTTTTCCTAAACTTCCCACCGCATATCGGCTTTTCGTAGTTGTTATTTTCATGGTGGAAAGAATATATTAGATATTTGTACCACACCAGAGGAGCACTTGTTCATTTTGAACTCTTCGTCTATAATAATACGATTACGACCTTGATGCACAATGCCGATGTTAATCAGCTTTTCTTGATACAATAATGTCAAATCAAAAAGCTCTTCTACTTCCTCAATTACCTAGAGTCATAAAACGTTAAAACCAGATGCTCAAAATGATGTTTACTCGTAAGATGAACCGCAAAGATGGAAATTTAATTGCCATTGGGTGTTTTGTGTGCTTCCAGCAGACTTTGTAATTGGCTATTGTACTGGTGTATGGACGGGGTAATATGGTCTTGAAAATAAGGTCTTGCGGTTTTGATTATTAGTCAAGACTAAAGTATTGTGAGGGGGTGGTAATTAATGAGGGACTTTTAACCCCAACAAATGCCGAAATCTGTAGACGCCCCAACTAAAAAAATATTTTAAAAATATCAACTGAATCCATTTGTGGGTCAGCAAAATTTAAACTTCCTGGACCCTTCACCCCCTGCTCGGCTTGTTGCAAGGGCATAGGAAGTGGTGACGGAATATGCTTCTGCTCACCCCCTATAACTTAAATCCACTTGGAATGTGGGAGCATCCCATAGATTGACCCTGGCATAATGACATGGAATTTATTTTTTTTTTATAGGAAATTTTATTTTGATTTTTAAAAATTTGCCAGTGGGACGCCTTAGGCTTAGAACCCCCTAAATCCAGGCTCGTCCCCTCCCCCACATTACATAATTTAATACCTGTATTTTACCAGCATACCGACGCCCCTGCCTTGTTGCCGCCATGTAACTTATTCACGAGTCATTGCTCTTAACAAGTCATGCAAGATCCGTCAGGTGTGGACAGTGATTGGATGGATGACCTGTATCACGACGTAAGTTATATCGGCACGGAGAAAGCCATTTTTCAAGCGCGAAAGTGTATTTAACGTGCGGATAAATACACCACTGTGGCTATGACCAGGTCCTTACTTTTTACATTGTACATAGGTGGTGCGAAGCCCTAAACCTTGGAAAAATTCTCTTCCCTTTTGGAATTCAAACGCGGTTCCCACTCCCCGGAGCCGCCGCTTCTCATATCCTTAATAACTAGAGAGCTAGACTAATCTGATGATTTTTAATAGACCATCACAGGCCAAACTAAGGTAACTTATTATTCTACCCCTTTTATCACAGGCTGACCTGGACCGAGCTTTGGTAGTAAGTTATAGGATCCATGGTGACAGCTGACAATGAATACCGTGTCAACTTTACCCCTCACTTCTTCCCTTTCTCACCTTTCCACGTCAACGATTGATGTTTTCTCTCGAGCGTTAAAAATAAAACTTACCTTTAATATTATTTATGAATCATCCAAAATAAAATAACTTCTACAACGTTCACTACAACCACAATAAAATATAATAGTTTTTAACCATTATTCCACATTATGATGCTTAATTTCTTTTAAGTAAGATTTTTCTCCATGGCTCTTTTAACTTCACGGCAGAAAGAAACTTTTCTCACCTTTTTCAATTGCGCGACCTGTGTTACCGCCTGTAAGTTGTATAAAAGAATGTTCAGGTAAACACGGGCACAATCGCCAGATGGCGGGATTTGCTTTGAGTTATCTCTTTCCTCTTTTTCTCTTGTAGCCCCAAGTATAAGGTCAAGATTCTGTAATTTACATAACGATACATTGGGTCAAATGCTTTCGTGAAATCAAAAATAATGAAGTCTTTTTCTCTATATTTACTCGGCACATATATTTCAATAGAACGTGAATAATTGCTATTTTAAATAGCTATTATGATCGAATAATGGTCAATGAAAGGACATTTGATTACTTGATTAGAATTTTTAATGTTGACTACATAATAGTAATGTTACAAAAATTATTATAAGTTCTGTAAATGACCCAATAGAAGCCCCGGTTTAAATAATGGCCCGGACAATATAATTGAGGCCGGGGATCTGTCTCCAGTATTCTAAAAAATTCAAATAGTGGCCGGCACAACAGTATAAAATTTGTATGAATTTAATATAAATCCGGGTCTCCAATAATGACCTGGAGTACGAATGACACCTTTTTAGATAGAGGCCCGGGCCTTTAATTGGTCATTTACGGCATGTGTAAAGTATATTAATATATTTATACTCGGAACATCTGTACCGGTAATTTAAGAATATAGGCTATAAGGCCACCATCGAAGATAACTTTATGCGCTTGTTCCAATCCCGATCGAGATGGATTGAATTTTAGGATGAGAAAATTCCAGAGCTCTTCGAGGTCCCATGTAGTTTCCCTTCCGTCCAAGATCCCTCAATATGATTATGTTAATAATGATTTGTATCCTTGCATTTAATCGGTCCAGATAACTTATGATGAAATCCTTCATTATCATCCATCCCATGATATTTATGCTTAGCTGCAGTAGCAGAAATAATTACAGACTGGGAATAAAATATAAATACCGGTAAGTTCATTAACAGCTGATTTTACATGAGACATGTCCAGAATAATATTTACAATTCTTATTAAAATCAATACATATAACTTACGTTAGTTTACATAGACAGGCCAACCGATGGCCTCTTTCTTTATTATTCCCACTCTATAATAATTTCTGCTACTGAGTGTCTGAGTTAGCCTTCATCGTGGGATAACTTAGTTAAAGAAAGGCTTTAATCAGCAAATCCTAATATTCAAACAGATGGAAAATTAAATTATGAATTTTTGGTTTTTCTTAATTTTTATTACTTAAACGACAAAAACAAATATCACACTGAATTCATTTACATAATAATAATTATAAAGGTTTCCTTTATAAATTATAGGCTAAAGGTAAACCTTTATTATTTATAAAGGATTCATTATTTTAAAGTTAATACAAGTTTATAGTAGCCTATATTTGCAGGTTTGTGTATACTGTATACCAGTGCCAAACCTCGTTACCGTTTTAACGAATTTTTGCAGTATAGGCCATAGGGACCCGAGAATTTCGCGAATTAAAATTTAAAAAATCATACCGGTAGGTAAAATTTTCGCAATTCGCAATTTCTTGAGTTATTTTTCTTGTAGAAATCTTACTTCGTGAGTTAAATCGTAGTTAAAATTTCCTTAGTAAAAATGTAATTTCTTCGAGTTAATTCGTGATTTCTTGGGGGTAATTCGTGATTTATTTCGGATAATTTATTTATTCGCAATATTAGCAAATAAAACCCACTTATATTACACGGTTCTCAAATCGATAAAAAGACAGAGGTTGTGAGTTTGAGTGCTTCGACTAAAAGCCGTACGAGTATGATATTTATTATGATTTATGAAACAGTAAAAAAAAAAGTTAACGACATTTTTTTTATTAAATTTCCCCCTAACTTTAACTTTTTTTGTAGGTTAATTCGTTTTTCGTCGATAGCTTAAGTTATGATGAAATTTCTTGGATTGATGGGTTTTTCGCGACTTATTGCGGGTTGATTTTGCTTCCCTTACATGCCCGGACCCATTATACAGTGATTTATCATTTTTCGTGTTAAGTTATCTCTTAAAATGAATCCTTAATTCATAAATTATATAGCCTAAGTAACAATATTGTGTAAAAATTCAGTTATCTTTGTTTTTTATATATTCTGTCGTTAAGGTATTAACGAAAATTAAGAAAAACCAAAAATTCAGATCGTACATATTTCAGGAGCTTCATCCCTTCTTAAAATTTATAGAGTAGAGTTATTCTGTTATAAAAAAATTTTGTTCCTCCAATGGATGGGATAGACTCAAATGCAGTTTGAAGCTACCTTTTAGAATTTTGTCGCAGCACCCTCATCGGGGGTTGTTGGTGGCCTTTTTAAATGATGGTCCTCACTCGATCACTTCCTTGATCGCATAACGACAATAATATCTCATCATAGATCGAAAAACAGAAGCTCTGATATAAGTAAGAGATGATCGTATCGCGCCGTATTTCGTAATAACTCGCTACTATAATACTTAGACACGAAATTACAGTATTATTATGCTTCTTCTTTTTAAAAAAATCTTTTTCCGTAATGCTCTAATAACGAAATGAAGCGTATAGTATACACAGCAGTGATGTTGTTAAAAGAATGAAAAAGGACGTCATTTTCGTGATATGATTCCATATAATAATGTCGTGCCGTCTACATGCCTTGGGCATCAGCACGATGCTACTGACTATAATAACGTTTAAAATGAGATTATATGCTAAACGGTATAGCGCAACACGCAAAGTTTCTTTATTTAGGTAAATTGTGGGTGGATTGTTTGTTCGTATTTATGTTCTAAATTAAACTTTGTTTCTTACTTCCCCCACATGTTTTTTTTTTTTCCTTCCGAAATATACTACATTAATGGGGTCATTGATTGTTTGCACTTCAGAATTTCTGGTCCTAAATACCGTATATGCTTTTGAGGGTTGTAGGTGTAAGATTTCATACTTTTCCCCTGGGTTTAAAAGTGACATAACGTCGGTGTCGAGCGAATTTAAGCAAATTTTACAAGGGAAGAGAAAAACTACTAAGAGGCGTATTAATTTTTGTTGAATAGGGTAATGTGAAAGATAATTTGAGTTTTAATAAGGCTACATGAATTTAAATAATATATTTCATTTAATTTTTCGATTTTTATTTAATAATTTAATAAGTTTCGTGGTTTTGTAGAAAAATCAACCTCAATTTACGAGGTTTTGCATTAATTAACATTATACCAATGGTACTGATTATCAGAAAATTCGGGCACCTCTGATATTATGGGTTTTTAGCGAGTCCTCAAATTATAATTTTACTTGGTGGTTCAAACCCTGTAGTTGTGGGTAATAATATTCAATAAATATCGTATTAAAAAACCTAACAAACTGTTATCCATTATGGAAGAAGTTTTTTTTTAATCAAGGAGTTAAATAATATGATTTGACAGGTTGCAAGGCGGCCATTGCAATTCATAAAAATCTTGAAAAAAATGCTTAAACGTGCATGGATATACATAACTTACAGTAATTAGGTATTAGGTATACGAGTGCAGTACTTAACTATGTACGTTAAAACCATTGATTTTGTTAATGTTAAAAAAGTGGTTGAATGATGATAAACATTACAGCATTACAGGTAAATAACTTACTATAAGAAGGTATACAGGTAACATACATAATATACTAGGGGTATACCCCACTGGGGTATACCCCTAGTAAGTAGAGAGAGAGAAGTTAGTATAAGAAAGTTATAGATTACAGCATACTTTCAAAATTTTATGAATCATAATGGGGGACTTATATATACTCGACGATACCTGTCGATATACTCATATAAGTTATATACACTGTACTAGATACCATGTTGATATTACTGTACAACGACGTATCGTGTATTATTATAATACACGATTTTAATTTGCCTACCTTAAATAAATTGTATAACAAGAAATGTTTTAATAGAAAAACGATAATATATTATTCTAAATATTCATTTTTTTTTACATTTTGTACAATCATTTGCATTCAAGAACGATAATAACTTAGTAAATTTTAATGGATGGCAATTGGAAATAACAAATTGCGGGCGGATAAAAGGCTTCATAACTTGGTAAAACTATCAACCTATTTACTTGAATGATAAAATGGTGACCCATAAGGAAACAAAACACAGCATGTGTGTTTCAACTGCAATTAATCACGTACGATTATTTCTATTACAGTTTCTTTATGTTCAGTAGTACGTATTATGGTGCATCAGTTATGATTTACTGCTTATTTACTTTGTATAATTTACCAGTGTTAAAATGTGCTTTATTACTTACGAGTTAGATCAGTTTCTTTCGCGAAATCACAAAAGTAATACAACGGGGAGGGTGTTACGATTTTATTTCTCTTAACATCAATTCAATTCTTACTTTAAAAGTAAGAATTGAATTGGTGTTCAAGAGAAATAAAATCGTAACACTTAACTTCTAACCTCCACAAAATATAATATTGGGTATAGTCACCAAGTAATGTTTAAAACACCTTTATTTACGAGTACCCCTGAACACCTTATATTTACGCCTGAAATTGGGGAAACATAGTCATTATGGGAAATCGTCGACTTCGGTCACACCTTGTTAGCCCACATGCATTGGTGTATTGGAACAGTACTCATACACCAAGGTATACGGTAAATGATTTTTTTATAGAAACTTCTCTTTTTCAAACTTGTTTCTGTTCTCTCACCCGATTAACATTCTAACCAGAAAAGTAAACACGAGTATTTTCGATAATCCCCCGGTTTGTACAAGTAAAGGAGCCGAACCTAAACACTCCAGATCCGTCTTTATCACCTCCATGAGACTTCGGTTATTATAGTTGGGACACGGAATGGACCTGAGACTTCTCATCATGCTGCGACACGAGTCGTACCTGCTGACGTCATCACCAGCCCCGCACACCTGTTGCCTCCACCTCTTTATCCAGTCTTCAACCCAGCCGATTCCGCAGTCGCACTCCCACGTGTTTGAGTCGATCCGGAGGTCCCACAGAAATGCCTCCTTCGAGAGATCCGGTTTCCTGTTCGCATTGTTAGGTAGCGATCGGAATGAATTGTTGGAAAACTCGACTTCGAGGTACCGAACGGATGTCATCTGTTCAAAGAGATTGGAGGACAGAGATTGGACAGCCGTATCGTGGATTCCTATCTTAAGATGCCGAGTCTGAACCTGGCTAAAAAGGTGTTCGGGAATGCTGGTTAAGTTTTGTCCGGTGATCCGAATTTCTTGGAGCTTGGGCGAGACTTTTGGACCCAACCTGATTCCTCCTAAGGAACTACCGTTCGCGGATAGATAGAGAGAAGTAAGGGCGGTGTTTTGGCTGGTGAGGTCCGAAATCCTAAAGTTCCGTAGTTCCTCTCCACTTATTCGGAGAGTTCGGAGGTACTTGAGATATCCAAGAGCTCCCAGAGGGATAGGGAGTCCCGTCACATCGATCTCGTCGAGCTTTTCGAGACCGAAGAACGAGTCATTTCCCACATACTGGATCGGATTCATGGAAAGATTGAGAGCCACCAGATTTGGTAGTAGGTTCCAGTTTATCTCTTCGATTTGTCCGATGTCGTTTGATGATAGATCGAGGTTTCGAACCGTCGTTATATTGGCGATTGTGGAAAAAGCGAGAAGGTTGATGAAATTGTTGGAAGCGTTGAGTTTAAGTAAGTTGCCGAAACGGGTTCGAGGAATTGACGTTCGCCTCGTGTTTGCGATGTTTAGTTCTTCCAAGGTGTCATAAATTCCCTGGAACGCATTGTGTAAGGAGCTCTGGATTGGATTGTCTGATATGTCCAGGGAAACTAAGTTTGAGAGGGTAGAGAAGGTTCCATCGGCCACACTCAGTATCGCATTATTGGCTAGGTTCAATATTACCAACTCGGTAAAGTGGAGAAGTGAATCTTGTCCTAAGTGCGAAATGTGATTGTTGGAAAAATCGAGGTGTTTGAGATGTTTGGATAAGGGAATCAGTGCCAAGTCGGGAAAAGCAACGAAAAGGTTGTTGGAAAAAACGAGAACCTCCATTCGAGAATTAGAAAAGATATTGGAGGGAATGGAGTTGAGATAGTTGTGGGCCAGGTCCAAAACCTTGAGGTTAGGTAGATGCTGGAATAGTGGGGAAGGAAGTTCATGAATCAGATTGTGAGTCAGCGACAGAATCTGCAGTTGCACAGTTCCGGCAAAGGCTTCGGGAAACAGAACGTGAATCTCGTTTTTATCCAGATGTAAAAGCTGCAACTGGTAAAGATCTCCGAACATGTAGCGAGTCAAGAGTTCCAATTTGTTGTTGGTCATTTTTAATTGCGAAAGGGTACTGCGTAACGGTTGAAAGTAATTTTGGACGTGGCTGATATTGTTGAAACTAAAGTCCATGCTCTGGATGCTGGGGCTACTGCTCCATATGCTGCCGTTGTTCTGAAGGGAGTTTATCATGTTGTGACTGACGTCCACGTTCAACGACGACATGGTACCAGTCTGGTCGAAAGCGTCCAAGTTAAGGTATCGAAGGTGATTAAAGGAAAGACTAATATCCTGGACTTTGGGAAGATTCTGGAAACACTCGTAATGGAGGGTTGTGATTTCGTTGCCATCTAAATCCAGATAAGTCAAAGCTTCCAGGTCCACAAAAGCTCCCCTTTCGACAACTTGAATGTTGTTATCGCTCATGTAAACGTGTTCCAATTTTTTTAGACCGACTAAAGAACTCTCCTTGATCTTTACGAGGTTGTTGAAGGAGAGCGAAAGTGTTCTGAGGTTCCCTGAATGGGTAGAGTGGAACGTTCCTTTTTCAAGATTTGTTATTCGGTTGTCCTGAAGGTTAATGACTTCGAGATTGTGTAAAGAGTGGAACAAATCCACTTGTAGATTCGTCAACCTGTTGTTACTCAAATCGATGTATCTTAGGTTTAGGAGCGGCTGCAGAGCCTCTGCCGGGAATGTGTGCAACGACAGAGCTTCTCTCAACGAAAGTCTTTCGAGTGAGTGGCCTATGTCTTCGAACGCCCTAGGAGCAATTTCCCCGATCCTGTTGTACTTTAAGTCGAGCGTCTTAATGCCGGGCGTGTTGCGGAATGCGAAGTTTTCGATACTGGTGATAGAATTACTTCTGAGGTCTAGTTCCTGGATCGCAGGTCCTATTCCTTCAAACTCTTCTTTTGTAAGAGTTTCAGAAGACACGGCGCTGTAGCCCAGTGTCCTCAGGTTCCTCATGTTTTGGAGATCACGCAATTGGATCCGATTCATCTGTTCGCCTACTAAATTAATGTGTTGCACCGTGTACCTAAGCCCGGAAAAGGTTCCGTTTGGATGCGATAACACCCTGTTTCCTTGTAGAGATAGGTTCTTCAATTTGTCAAAGTCCTGGAGCGAGTTACGGGGCATAGATCTAAGTTCATTGTTTCCTAAGTCCAAGGTTTGTAGAACGTTTTCGAGCCCGTGGAATGCCTTTTGTTCGATTTCCCTGATTCCGCAATCGAAGAAGCTAATTTCGCGAATTATCGTCCCTTTGAAGGCGTCGTTGGAGATCTTGTAGAACTTATTTCCGCGAACGAAAGTCTTGTTCACAACGGCAAAGTTTTGGAAAGAATACGGGGGAATCGCCTCTATCGAATTCTCGTCCAAGGTCAGAATATCGAGAGACAGTCTGCCTTGGAAGAAAACATCGAAAGTTGACGAAATCCTGTTTCTGTCGGCGTGCAAAACTCGCAAAGATTTCACGGCTTCGAGAGCGTAAAACGGAATCTTGGCGAGAAAGTTGTCGGCAAGATTGAGGCTGTAGAATGTTGTCGGTGCTCCGTGGAAAGCTTGGTCGTGCAGAGAGATTATGCGGTTGGAACTGACGTCAAGCGTCTCCAGGTGTTGGAGGTCCTTTATTAGATTCATGGGCAAAGTGGTGATGAGGTTTTTGGAAAGAATTAAAATTTGCAACGCTGCTTCGACTCCTTGAAAGTCCTCTCTGGATATCTTACTTATTTGATTACCTGCAAAAGAAATAGTTAATTAAATGTTTGTTTATTAAAGAGGTTCTTTATAGGGAGGGAGCTCCAAACTCTCACCGATAAGAAAGAATGGGTCTATTTGTAGTGGCTAATAACGTAGGGTCGTTACAGAACGGAAACATTATAACCCCCCCCCCCCCGTTAGTTCTTCAAGTCTAGAGGCTATGCAGTGCCTTATAAAATTTGCTGTTTTTATGATCTAATTTTAACGTACAATTAGTATGTCAATGTTCTAGGGCGAGTGAAAACGATAGTTCTATCAGCAGCCCGATCGGACCGGAAGTGAA
>JAQGBM010001401.1:0-10733 GCA_034698405.1 Symphylella vulgaris | reverse complement strand
TTTCATATTAATCTGACTGTCACCTTTAGAGAAAATAATTTTTAAAGGTGGGCACGAACTTATGACTAGACGGGGTACACTGTCAAATGCTTCAATCTGATGGAAAGCTTAATCAGATGGCTAAATAAGCTTCTTTTTCTGTCAGTCCACCATTAATCCTTCTCGATATTAAATGACAAGACTTTCTCTTGCATTAATAATTGTCTGTATTTTTTTAGATTTCTTTATGTTGACGATTTTTTTTTTTTTTTTTAGAAAAAATATTTTATTTTCATTTTCCATCGTTAGTTTTCATTAAGCCAATTTGGAATTCTAATACAGTTTTCCTCTTCTTATCTTCATCAGTAGACCTTAAAGACCTGACTTGTTAGTTGAATTTTTTTTCTGCGCTTCAACAAGAATGTTGAAGGAGGGTGTAAGCTATGGTCAGACGATTTAGAATGAGGGCAAAGCATGTCCAGTTTTGACAAGTTAGTTGCTTGGGATATCACATATAGGGGAGAAGTGTTTGTAAAAAAAAATACATATGGTACGAGATATCATCTATTCTTTTACAATATTTCGGAATGGTAGATGCGTACATCACTTGCAAATTTGAGGATGTGTTCTTGGTTTGATATGCGATAAAGCTGGCATATTATGTAACTTGGACTAAAACTTGACAACCTCGGCTAACTCAAGATAGAAAATATTATTTGTCCCTGGTGGCATTACATTAAATGGAAATTTTAAACTAAATTTTGGCAATCTATTTAAAACATATTAATGACCAAACAATGATCTTTGAAATGTGTGTTTAGCTTACCGCTGTTATGGTATACTTATCATTTTTTAAAGGAAATCTTAGAAGAGTTTATTATTGGAACAAAATTCACGTTCACAATACGGGAGATGTAAGGTCCTGAAGTATATTAGTAACTATAGATTTCAGTGGAAGCACCAACTTTAAAGCAACTTTAAATCCTATAATCTCCGAAATTTCGTCACTGACTCATCATTTTTACTTACTCGAAATTAGTGATTTCTCTATACAAAAAATATTCATGATTATCTTAAAACTTAAATATATACATTGGGCACGAGATACCTTAGCAAAAGATGATTGATATTAATCTGCATCAAGTAATTCATATAACGACTATGTTAATTGAGTATAAATTATACTGGTTAAATATGTTCCAAGTTCACGAACCCCACGGGTTCCATGCACAATCAGTTTAAAAACCCTCGCGATATAGAGTGCACAATTAGCTTATAGTTATCATAGCTCAGTATATAACACTGATGCAATGACACTTGCTGATACAGGTATAGTGGCAGCTGATGCCAATAAGAAAAACTAACCTTCATTATATTTTGCTTAGTTAATAATATTAATTGTTACGAGATAGTAAAGCAGCAGCAGAAAAAGCATTAAACGAGCGAAGGCTTTTCTTTCCTATTTAAATTTTTATCTCATCAGGTTTGCGTGTGTAATGTATTATGTTTTTATAAAACATCGATTAGGCCAGTAATCAGTTATAGGCTATCTAGTGTCATTGATGTATGACATGGATGCTAGTATGTTTTCATGATAACAATAATTAAGAAAAAAAGAAGAAATTATAATATTTCCTCAAGCGATTAAATTGCTTATGTAATCGTTACATTAGCGTTTTTATATTCTTATTGAAAAATATGTATAATTTAGAGAAGTTTTGATGCATATTAAAAATAAAAATTAACTGAAGCTTACGATACATATACCGTATATAGCTTGACTTGACCGTATAGTAATTTGGGGACTAAAATTATTTAGGGCTTATGGGTAGGGATCACCTTTTTTTCAAGGATTTTGATTTAATCTTTTGATGCACGCAGGGCTGTCGCAGGACAGGAATATAGAAATTAAACCAATTTTCTGTTTTTATTAGAAAATTCTACTCCTACTGAATTACATTAATTTTTTACATTTCCATTCTCCGTGTATCTTGTAGAGAAATAAATGAATTTGAATTTGAATTCTTCCCGGGGGAACAATGGGGAAAAATTAATCCAAGTTAAACAATAAAAATAAAACAAAAAAATCGTAGAAAGTGAAAATATCTCAATTTTTAGGCAAAAAGTGATTGATAAGATCGAAAGCAGAACAGAAAATTTATATAAATTCTGATTTTCATGATTTTTCAAAATCGCCGATTTCACGGATGATAGAAGATTTTCAGTTTCATGGCTTTTCCATGACTCCGTGAAAAATAGAGGGTAATTAACTCCAAATAATAGGAGTTAATTACCCTCTATGTTGTGTTAATTACCCTCTATGTTGTGTTAGGGGTCCACGGCACAACATTTCCGAAATTTCGAAGTTATACTGTTTCTTTACAATTTTCATTGTTTTGTAAGTTATAGTCTTGGATGATACAAACATTTTATTCAACTTTCAGTATAATTATTCTATAATTTTTCGTAACCAGACGGGTAGGCCTACTTTAAATTTTTATCAATACAATTTGATACGTTTTAATCCATACATGTTTTATATGAAGAACCATCATCAATTCATATCATAAGTTATTAACAAAGTTTCAAGTTTGTAATTGGAAATATTTCGTTGTAACCTATTTTCGTATTTTTGAGGACACTTTCTTCTTTGATGTAACTGGTTGGTTGTGGGTGTAACTGCTTGACAAAATAGGGTCACAAAATCTGGGAGTAAGACAAAATGGATGTACTTGAAGCTATGTCAACTTAATTTTTTATATTTTTATTTTGAAATATACAAAATCATTAATATTAAAAGAGAGAAGAAAAGGGTGAACGAAAATCTCTTGAAGAAAAATAAGAAACCAAACCTATCTTTAAATGAAAATGATGTGCTGTGTAGTGTTTATATGTAAATGCTTTTCCTTCTCAGTTCATCTCACGCCCAACTGTGGACTATTATAATCTTTATACCGGCTGTCTGATGCATTCCTATTCAAATAACAGCGTGGCAGGACATCGGCGCGAATTGTTCGCATTGTATCGCCAATACAAATCAATCATTGGATCAGCGAATTTTTATTCTGTGCGCAAAAAAAAATATTATGTTTTTCAATACAATTTCTCCAAAGTGCATGCTGTAATTGATCTTTCCTTTGTTGTTTCGTCCTGAAAAATTGTATTGAAGCCCCCAGAAGCGAATGCCTTTTTATTTTATTTCTTGGATTCGAGGCCAGAAAGCTGTAGGACAGAAATAAACTTTGAAGTTCCTGGAAATTGTTAAAAATTTTCTAAAAACCATCACGTCCTCGTATATCATAGATGGAACCTTTGATTAATTATTTCCCTATTGAAAGGTGGTGAATGGTCGGAGTAGGTGTTTAGCTTTAGTAGCGGAAATAAATCGACATATTAAAGAGCGTTTCTTCCGGATTTCGTCCCATTTGATTTTTCCATTACAATTTTTTCCAAAAATAAAAAAATTGCCATTTTAACTTAAATGGAAATCTTCCATAATTTTGGATACACGTTAATATTCCACTGCCATAGTGGTGGCATTAATGGATATTTCCATTCCATTGAAATTTTATTCTCATTTTTAAAAAAGAAAAATTCTCAACCGATTTTCATAATGATTTTTTTTATTATTATTTTGAAGAAAAAAAATTAAATCAAATTGAAAATTAATTAATAATAATATTTTTTATATAATTTAAATAAAACTTTAATTTTCACATCCTTCTCATTCTTTAAAAAAAGATTTTTTTAAAAGGATATGTAAAATATTAAGGTGATTTAAATAAATTTTTCTTTATAATAATAACTTTAAAAAAATATGCAAATTTGTCGAATGTTTTACTTTTTAAAACGGGAATAAATTTCATGGAACGCCCTACATAAAGACAACGTTAAACAAACAAAATAAGAAAATGTAACTTAGAAGCTTGATTAATTTTTTTATTTTTATTTACACCCGGCCTAGTCAAAGTGTCTCGGCTTAGCTTTTGAATTTATACTAACATGTCGCACACGTTTCTACATATTTTACGTAATTCCAGCACAATAGACAAGTATAATGTTTGAGAAAAGAATTTATACCGTACTGTGCATATACTGTAAAACGGAGATGTACTAAGGCGTGGCATAAGACACATGCAAAGGGAGGATCATAAACAGTATAATTATACCTTGGAAAGAAAGAAAGAAAAAGTTTTGGGTATGAATATTATGTCTTGAAACCATAGAGAAAAATAAGCCTCGTATGAACATAAGTCTCTGTCTTGTACATGTAATTCTTAAACCCCGTGTAATTTTTTATTTCGCCAATATAATTTAAAAAGTGCTATGTTGCTCCGAGGGCTGAAAGTTTATTAACACTTGAATGATATTTTTTATAAGTTATTTTACCATAAAATGACAATTGGATGTTATCATGCTGTTTGTATGGCCTTGTAAGGCTTTGCGATTTTTTCATATTTTGCTTGAAAAGCACGTTTTGCGTGTTATAATAATTTGTGTTTAGACCAGAAATGCATTTTGGTATATTTGTCATGATTTTTAATTTTTTTTATCTTGTCATGTAACGTGGGTTTCAATGAAATGGCAGAGACAGACTTAACTATATAAGGTTCATTTAAATCTAGAAAAGTGAGTTTTTTACGACCCGTCTATCACCCGTCTGTCCTTACGTTACCAAAATATACCTACCATAGTTTCGGACCATTGAATTATAGAGTTGATTCAGTACTATAGAACATACAGTAGAATGGTGTCTTCTGGTTTCTTCGCTATACCATCAATTATGGGGAAGAAGTCACGTGATCTGATAAACTCCTGGCCATACGCCATACGGTATGAACGAAATGAAGATGGAGAATTTATTTATTTTTTAGAATTTATTTATTTGTCAGACTGTAGAAAGATGGCTGCTTAAAATATTAATTTATCAGGAGAGAATTCACTCCTGATTTTATTCATAAAGAGCTGGTAGCCTACCGCAGGGTATAGCCTACGGTACTTAGGGCCTATAATGAGAGAAGGTGTAGTGCGCACTAATTCCAATCATAAGGTAATCTGCGGAGACATCTTGTGCTTTTCGTGTTCGAAACGAAAAATGGCAACAGTTTTGAATATTTATCTTTGTTATTTTACTGCGATTTCTTCTCAAAGATTTCGAAAGCATGTAATTTCCGTAATTTTTAGAAATTCAGGAGGTAAGAAAATGGGTTCGTTTCTGTTTAAAATATTATTGTGCGATATGGTAAAATGGCGTCTTGAAATTTGCACCTACTCTCTCATTTTCGCGATTGTTTAAAAGCACAAGATGGCTTCAATTCAAGATGGCGCCTGCTTTCCGCATCCGCACTACCCCTTCTCTCATTAATTTAAGCGAACCATGATAAATTTTTTAAACCGATACCTGCATCTATATAATCTATTAGCCTAAATGCATTCAAAAATAATTTTCTCTAAAATCCCTTTTTCATAGCCTACAAAAAAACAACACTGAAAACAGCCAAATATTTTATAATTGGGCAACAGCAAAGATCTTCAAGTTGGAGTCCCAAGATGGCTGCCTTTGATTCCTAGAGTAAAGCTAATTCATTAATCATTTCTTCTCATTCCCTTGGGAAATGCTTGAAAATTCTCTTAATTTTTGCTGCCCATTACTGATACGGATATCAGTCCACACCCTCCGTATAAAGTTAATTTTTCCCATGGGCAATCAAGGAAAAGAAAATTCCGAGGGAAAGATGCCGTAGTTAGTTTCTTTTGACACCCTATTATCAGTGTGTGCGGTACAAAACAGTTACAGTAATTTATGTTTCAGAAAAAGTAGGAAAAAAAAAACAATATATTTTCTTTCTTCCCCTTATGAACGAGTAAAATATATTTTTTTTTTACTCGGCTCTTAAACTAACCGCAATCATTGAGCCCTTGTAATTACAGTTGTAAATCATAAAAATACAACTCAAGGTTTTTAAAATAATAATTGAAAACTCGTTTAAAATGTATTTTGAACTTATGAGATAATAAGATCTATGTTGGAATATGTGCAATTAAGTTAATTGTAACGGAAATACCACCTACGATATATCTTGAAATTCACGTTTTTTATGTTGATATAAATAATATCCTAAAGTAATATTGAGAATAATTTGACTGTAATTTTAAGATTAATGCTCCTCTATATTTAATACTGAATGACTGGATGCGTAATTCAAAATGTTACAAAGGATGTGGCTGTTTAATAATGTGATTTTTGAACTTGAACAAATAAGAGCCTCAAGTTTTTAAATCAGACATAAGGCTTTAAGACACAAGATTAAAAATGGTTATTAACAAATTTAATTAAAATAATAATTAATTTTTTTAAAATTAATAGAATTATCGGTAAAAATACAAATATTTTATGTATAAAAGATTTTAAATAAACAATAAAGTGGCAAATCAAAATTAATAATACTTCATAAATAGCCGAGTTAATATTGCTAGTAAATATTAACCAACTAGCTTATATAATGGCAAATCAATTAATCAAAATACTTTATAAATAGCCTAGTTAATTTTGCATAATAATTAACTAATTCAATGGCTTATAATGACACTTATAAAACCAAACAAGTCAACTCAAGTTAAAAATAATAAATAAAAGGAATAAATACACAGAAAATAAATGCAAATTTAAAAAACACTTAAAATATGGAATAAATAAGCGAATTAAATATTTTAAAAATAAAATAAAAACCATGAAATAATTAAAATTTATAAATATCCTCGGTACCGGTATATAAACAAATTTTCACTACACAAGGCCAAAATTATTTAAAATACCGGTAATTCATCAATAAGTTATATCACCCTCAAAATTATTTCAATGAAAAAGAATTTAAAAAAAATTTGGTTCCAAACTTAGCCTATACTAAAAAATACCGTATTTTGTATTCAACTACATGTACTCATATAATTATACTAAATACCAAAATATTAAAGAATTATTATTTTTGCTGTATTTTAGGGTTAGGCTACAAACGCCCATTTCTTTTAGGACATTTTTAACCAAATATTTTTCTCATTTTCGCAGCATTACTTATTATTTAAATTTAAAAAACAACAGAAGTATGACTGACGCCATGATTGTGCTGTCGACGAGTCATTTTTTTTACTATATTCGGTTAAAATTCTGGCGTCAGGTGATGCATGCAGGCTCAGAATTTTCAGCTGCTATATAGCTCAGGGGTCGGCAGACACCCTTGGACGCTACAAAAATGCAGTTTTGCACAGCAGGGGTTACCCCGCCGTATTATCGTGCTAGGAAAAAAAAAAACTATTCCATCTCATATAGAAAAGAAATGAAGAAAAAAAAAAAAACACAGATTGGCTTAATGTATCTCTACCTGAATAATATAATGATGCCAAAATGTTCTTTCGCGTGATATTACCCGAGGAGGAAAAAAAGAAAGCTGCGGACTCAGTCACACTGGATATAAAGTTGATAGGTGCACGCAGCTATTTTATAACAACAACAGGAAACTATAACTCAAGAGAGTCAAGCCTTTTGGGGTTTCTTTGCTTGCTGTTTTCAAGTTAAATTATTAAATGTTGCTGTGTAGGCCTATGTTATAGCGATTTTATTGTGTAGATTTTTATCTGTAGATTTTTTTTTAACTTTTGTTTTGGTGATTATTTTAGATTAGATTTTGAGCTTTTTGATTAGGAAACACTTGATGGTGCACACACACTGAGTGATTTTTATGTTACAAGCAATTGTTGAAAAGTATACAAAAATTTGTTTAAACCAGTTAATGCGAGGTTCTAGAGGACGTAAATCTGCATAATTTGACACCAAGATCAAGTTCCTAGGACTTGTGGTTATCGAAAAAAGTGCTCCGAAAAAAAGTAAACAAACTCCTTGCGGTGACAACTTTGTGGAGTTTTTTTTCGGAGCACTTTTTCAAAAAACCAGAAGTCTTAGGAACATGATCTTTGGGTCAAATGATGCAGATCAACGTCTTCTAGAATCTAGTGTATTTGCTTTATAAAATATTTTGTATACTAATATAACCACCGAATAATCTTTGGTGATTTCATCTAGTAAATCACTCATCTCCGAGACTCCCTTGGATACTGGGAATTTTACAACAGCAGGCAAATTTTGTCCAGGCAAGTGACTCATCCACTGGCGTCGATATTAATTTTATCTTTCCAGGATCTAGTTTATTATATAAGTTATAAATTGTATCCAA
The DNA here is from genome assembly GCA_034698405.1 of Symphylella vulgaris. Lineage (NCBI taxonomy): Eukaryota > Metazoa > Arthropoda > Symphyla > Scolopendrellidae > Symphylella > Symphylella vulgaris. The sequence continues at coordinate 2,526 of JAQGBM010001401.1, read as the reverse complement.
AGAGAAAATAAATGCATAGAGTGATCACTTGTGGAAATTTACGGTTTTGAAAGTTGTTGAGGCGATGGCCCTAATATAAGGTAGAGCCAATAAACATTTCACTTTTTCTCAAACCCCAAACACTTTGTTCCACATTTTGAATATATATACAAGAAGATACGAGGATCGTCATTACCTCATTAAAGGTGCTCCTTCACCTATTGTAGCTCTTCTTCGCTGTCAGGATGTCTTGATTTATTTAACTTAGGGGAACTACTAGATACGTGCGGGGCTTTGCAATTATAATGTATATTCGAGGCCACGGGCATTTCTGTTATCAATATACACTTCGCTCTTTAAAATTTGCCCTATTAACTCTTTAATAATAATAACACGGCGTGGAATTTTCGGGATGTAATAATTGAGAATCTCACTTTTATTGTTGCTGAGAACAATCGCTTTGGAAAATAATTTCAATAGAATAGTAAAAATATTCTAATTAGAAACAATGTTATGTTGAAAATAAATATTTTCAATTCAAAATAATTTTTTTCTATAAATTAAAAATACTTTTAATAGAGAATTTGGAAAATACTTTTGTATTAATAAGTTATTAATTTCAAAATGGAAATTTTCTATTTAGAAATTATAATATTAATCATAATTTCTGTGAAATAATTTTTCGTTATAAATTCAAAATCTTCTACAAATTATTTTATCTTTAAAATCGTTTCATTTCAATCAAAATTAAACTATTTACCTCTAATATTTTTGAAAATAATTATTTTTTGAAAAATATAATTTAAAAAAAATAATTTTTAGTGGGAAATAACTGGAATAAATGAAAAATAACTTTTCAAGATGAAAATGTTCTATTTTAGAAAATAATTATTTTGAAAACCCTTTTTGATAAATCTCAACACAAAACCAAAATCTTTTAAAATTAGAATTTTTATGTTCAAAATAATCATTTCTGAACCCTAAAATGAATCACATCTCGTTTTTTGATCAAAATGTTGTCTTAGGAGCCTTAAATAGATCAAAATCAACAAAAAAATTCAAAATAAATAGATAACTAATTTAATAATGTAATTTATTTCGAGCCTAAATAAGTAAATATTTTAGCTTATAAAATGATAAAATCGTACGATATGTTCAAGAAACTATTATTTTAAAAATATCCTAATTCAAATTTATATTTTAATTTCAAATTGCAATTTTTTTTATCAGAAAATCTCAATTTCAGAATAAAAAATCTAAACTTTGTGATTTAATGATTTAATCCATTTAAAATCGTGACTGAATAAAGTTTAAATAATTATAGTTTTAGTTTTTATTGCAACAAAGTCAAATAAAAAGTAGAAAAATTCACCATATTATGTCCAACCCAATTACGTTTATACTGACATATTGCTTATTTTTTTAAACTTAAAATTATAAGAATAAGTTGTAAATTAAGGAAGGCTTAGATTCATACATATTCTTGGGGAGAAAAATAAATAAATTCAAGAGACAGTATTATATAATCAGACCACGTTTTAGAGAATGCTCCATACGTCTTTTAAATGTTTGAACCACACCTGACGGTCAGTTATATAGGAGAGAGACCATACGCACGACAGTCCAACAAATCTGCCCCAGCATCGCATAAATGTCTTGACTTTCTCCGTCCTATCTTGGCGAGATCACTAGACTTTATTTAAGTATTTTTACGGGAAAGGAGATGAAGAATAAGAAAAATGATGACACATACTGTAAAAATACATATATGCCGGGATAAATAATGAGATGGCAAAGTATTTACCCGGAATGTTAATTAAATTTTTAGACATTTTGTCAAAGTAATCGTTTGTAATGAATGATACGAAATTTGCTCGGATCATAATTTTTTCTTTTCTCTTTAACGAGCTGTTCAGCTCTTTCTTCTTCTAGTTCTTTATAAAATGCCTCTCACTTGGTGAAGAATTTGATAACTGGGATAAATCCCTGGCTTGCGTGATAGTCAGACATTTTATATTTATCAGTCCCTATTATATCCAAAAGCAAGATCGTTATTTATCGTAATATGCTATACGGTTAATCTACATCGCATGCAGTTTATAAACGAATTGGTTTAAAAGGCTTCTATATAGCCTGAAATTAATGTGGTTAACTTAATGGGTTATCTTGGTGTAGATTTTTTATAATAGGCTAAAGTATTTATTCGAATAATCAGTGCATGATTTTAGTTATATATAGGCTATCTAAAAGTAAAAGTTCTACGTAACAGCCGATAAAAGTATTTGTAACTTATCATAAATATAATTAAGCCAATTAAATAGGTCTAGTAAGTTTGGTTTAAAATAAAGCTGCGCGTTGCCGATAATTTTCTTGTTAAAGTTACTTTTAAAAGTTATGGGTCTTGACTTTAATCAACAATGGGGAGACCAAACCCCAGCAATGCCACTCCGCCGGTTACAAAATAGAGAAAGAAGAGAAACTCTATAGAGTTTCTCTTCTTTCTCTATTTTGTAAACGGCTCTCTATCTCTTATCTGTAGATAGAGGG
>JAQGBM010001400.1:0-10736 GCA_034698405.1 Symphylella vulgaris | reverse complement strand
TAATGACATTTTTGTCGTCATGACAACTCGCTCGTGCTTGGAAAATTTTCAGCAGCTCGCGCCTAAAATACACCTACAAGTACACGCGCCACAGAAAGATGCATTATTTCGCCATTTTGTTCTTATTTTTTTGTAGGTAGGTAGCCTAGTAGCCAGTGGCGTGACGGGGGGAATACTTTATGCCATAAATAAATAAATATTTTCACAGTATATCTAGACTTACATCGCTAAATAAAATAAAAAGACAGCACCTTAGTAAAGGGTGTTAGACTCTCCGGTCTTTTTATTTATTTAAAATTTGTCCCATTTTTTGTAAACACTAACACCGGAGGTCAGCGAATGGGGAGGCTTGGACTGATTTTTTTGTTTTAATTGGAAATAAAAAATTGAGAAAAAAAAATCGTCTCGATGAGGGAATTAACACGATGAATCGATCCATCGGCCGCAGTATCCGATTCCGATGAGAGGGGGGTGGGGGTGAGGGGAAGTGACATCACGAGACCGGAAGTAAACAAAAGGGGCGCGTACAAAAAAAAAATTGAAATTTCCAGAATTTTTATAGGCTCTCGCTATGCTTTACAGCCTAAATAAGTAATAATTACTAACGTAAGTTTAGTAGCCTACAAACTTTTAAAAAAATTGCCGTATGTAGGCCCCACGTTGGGCGCCAATTTTTATTGCGTGGCGGGTTCAGATCCTCTTCAGATAAACGCGCCACGCAATAAAAAATAATTATAGATGCTATGTTTCAGAAGTAGTTAGCTGTTAGCAGCAGATGATGTTAGTTTATTTTGATTTATATTCTATGCTAAAAAGGTAAATTTTGTTTTTCTGGTTACCAGGTTACCATAGAAACATCTAATGACGTATTATAGTTTAATTATTACGTAAAGATTGAGTATAAAGTCCAAAGCCAATTAGATAGACTATACAATGACCCCAGTCTCTTCGCGCTATAATAAAGATTGTATCAGTTGATTGATTAATTTTACATGGTGCGCGTTTAATTGATCATGAAACATCTTAGCGTAAGTTATACTACCCGTTAAATTGTGTTAACTTATAACTTATTATTCTTTAATCATTGGTACAGCTTATTTTATTTACTGTAACTTATTTATGGCGGATAGGAGCCATATTATTGAGTTATGGAATAATTAGGTTAGGTTTGTTAGTGCATTGTGATTGTTTGCATATTATTTTATTAGTAGGCTACAGAGTGGCCCAGAAAAAAGTATCCACGGAAAATTTTCTAAGTCCGTTCTTCTATAAAAATTTCAGATTCCGTTCATCTATAAAAATTTCAGTCTTTCAGAGACTCTGAAAAATTTTATCTGAAAAATTTTATAGAAGAACGGACTTAGAAAATTTTCCGTGGATACTTTTTTCTGGGCCACTCTGTATTATAGGCTACCTAAGTTAATTATTTTTCAATTTTTTCCTAATGATGTATAGATACAGGCCCGCGGTGCCTATAACTTGACATTAAATACGGTGTTTTTTCAACCTAAGGCTGCCTTTTTTTTTTTTTACGTTTTAGATTTTTCAGCCGCCGAAAAGCTACGCGCGCGCGCGGAAAAAAAAAAAGAAAAAAAGTTCATCCACACAAAATTAATGAGGCCTCCGAATTATCCAATAAGCACAGTAGGCACCGTGCCTAGAGGCCCCGACGAGCCCCTTCCGTGTCAAGAAAGGGCCTTAAAATGCACCAAATTTCAAAATATCAGTTAAATTTTACAAAAATTTCCGGGGGTTTCACCCGAACCACCGCGATCTGACGTATTTTTAACAGAAGTACCGGTATGATAATTTGACAACAAATTCGCGAAATTTTACTTGTAATCGGAAAATTTTTCGCACCCTCAGTTGCGCAAACATTCCAAATTTGTAAAAAAAAAAAAAAATTCGGCCCCTGAAAAAAATTCTGGATTCGCCACTGATGGGGGCCCCAATATAAGTGCCTATTGGGGCCCGAAGAGTGTTAATCCGGCCCTGCTTGAGGCCTCGTCTCTAAAAAATTACGATTTTCTTCGTTATTTTTCTATCACCTGAGTCCTGACATCATTCTTATTCGAGAAATTAACACGTTGGACCTGCGTTGGACATTGAGAGGTCACGCACTAATACGCATCATTGAAAGCAAAAAAAAAGCTTCGATTGTGGTTCCAAAATTATAATTTTGGAACGGGTTTCGCTTGAATTAATAATAAAAAAATGTTCCGTAGCTATCGAAAAGAAACTAAAAATAATTAAAAAAATCAATTTCAAAAACTTAGGCGGGCCACTAAAAACAAGATTTTTCCGATTAATTAAAATTTGAATTGATGGAAATACTGCACATAATTTTTTTTTTTTTGCAATGCGGCGGGTTAAAGCTACGCGCGCGGGTGATCTAAAACGAAAAATAAAAAAAAGCCGGCCCAAAGTACCGGTAATTAAAATTCTCATAAAATTGTGTAGGCTACCACCCCTTAACAGATAATTATGTAAAAAAAAAAGATTTACGGTACCGCGCGTACCCAGATTGTTGGAAGTGTAATATAAAAATTATAGCCTAGGCCTATGCTTAATAAAAAACATTAATACCGTACGGCGTAATAAAAACAATAGTAGAAAAGCTGTATTTTTAATAGGGAAAGGGAATGCAGCACAAAGTCTGGCTATTCACCCCGGATTGTTGTTATTGGTTCTTTTGCTTTACGTCACAAAATTGATGCCGGTGTTGCTTTGAATTGCTGCCCGCATTTTGCGCCGACAACATCAAGGCAACACACACAAATTGCTGTTGCCGGCGATTTATGTGCTGCTGCTGATGCCCAGTTAGCGCCGGGGCTAAGAGGATCTTAAATTGCTAGACCTTTAAACGATATTCACATATCACATCCCCCAAGCATTAGCTGGGACACGACTCTGGCTGGACACGACGGCAAAGAAAGTCTGCTGCTCATTTCATTTGTTTTATTGGTTTCAACAAAAAGGAAAACACGGACTTTAAAATTGTAGTAACGAAATGTATTTTTTCTAGATTATTTTAAACCAGTTAGCCGAAATATTTTACACACTACTACACTAGATATCCACTTGTAAGTTAGATTTAAAAAGCATATATCAATCATTATCCTACTTCGATTCATATATATGAAAAATACAATATCAACCAATTTTTTATTGAACCGCATTTGAACCAATTTTTTATTGAACCGCATTTGAACCAATTTTTTATTGAACCGCACTCTCAAGCAATCCGACTCGCTTCGTACGCATGGATCGACCCGTACGCCACCTTTACTTTTTCTAATACTGCATTTTTAGATCTTAATGACGTCATAAAGTTTTTGCACTACGGTATACGTATTCATTACACGTGCAAGCGAAATGTACTTATTAACATTAGGTCTAGCCCCCCCCCCCGGCCCCCCCTATAGATATGGGACTTTATTAAGATGCGAAATAGCTGTTTTGTTTTATTGTATAAAAAAATAATATAGGCCTAAATAAAATGTCTTTTCTTGATAGATTTAATGGTAGTATCGTAGTAATAGTTAACATCCTCATCATTAATTCTTCATAATTTCATAAAATTTGTTCTTTAAATACGTATAAAAAATTTAACGCGAAAAATAAAATACTGTAAAAAGACTTATTTAACTCGGAAAAATTTAAATAGTGAAAAGTTCAATTGAACACGAACGAATTGGGAGCAGATTTGCTCAAAATCGTAAAACTATCTAAAATCTATCTAACATTGAACTAAGCAATTCTGGGAAACGGGGTTATTTTATCAGCTAAAGCTGATACCACCGTTTTAATTCCCTGCTGGAAGCACATGCGCAAGGATGCAAATAATCCCGGAATAAAAATTATGTACAATCTGAATATGTAGAACATTAAGATTCCGAGATTACAAAAATAAACAGTAGAATACTTAGACCAACTTGTAGAAATAACTCCAAAACAAACTTCTTCCTGTCCATTTATCGTATTCTTGGCCTTTTCCTCTCGATACGTTGGCTTCAAAACATGTCTATTGTCTATGAAGTCACTTCTTTGCAGGCCCTTCTCACAAATGACACCGAGCCGTTGTAAAAGTCTGTAAGTGAGGCGGCTGTGGCATGGATGTTGGTTGGTCACCACACGTTGACACGGATGGCTGGTATGGTACGGGTGACTGCTGATCCACGATCAAACTTTCCATCCCGGCTCGCTCCAGCTTCTACCTGCTTGTAGATTGTTGTTGTTGAGTTTTCATTTTAGAACACCTTCAGTCTGAGTCAAACTCTTTAAGTCCATAGGAGGACCCGTCAACCAGGACGAGCGTCGAACATCATGAAAACAGCGAACTCAACAATCGAGAGGAACCTCTGGAAAAAAATACGTCCGGATCGTTCTGGGTGAGTCTGGAGGTGGAAGGATGAAGAAGCAGGTTCACGAAGAAAGTTCAAGACGCAGAGTGAGCTGCCGAAGATCTCAGAAGAGGGGGTCCAAGTACACTCATCTAAGCAATCACCAAGCTACAAGCGGGGCAGAAGCCATTATTCGTGCAGATGAAAATGAAAGTAGGTGATCGTGGTGGAACTAACTGGCGAAGCTGCCGGTAGCGGTGATGAACCTGCTGTATATTTGTAATATATTTGTAGTAAATTGGATATTTATTTATAAATATACTGTATAATAATGTGTAATATATTTAATAGTTGGCAACAATGATTATATCTCCCTGAGGTTGCTAACTCTGTATATTTTATTCACTTGTTCATCTTGCACTCACGAGTCAGTAAAGTTGTTTCTAAAGTTAATAATGTCGTAGGCTTGCTTGCTTATGAGTTTTATTTAACGTCTCTTTCCGTCTGTGACGTTTTAAGACGCAATGTCGTAGGGGGTAGCCCATATTATTTAATTAATCTTCTAGCATCTAGACTTCCACACAAATATAAACAATGGTTATGGGCCCAGGTACGAAAAAAAAGAAGAAAGGGCAAGTCGATGTTAGAGGATTAGAAAAAGCACATGTTTAAGCCTAACGATATTTAAAGATGCCGGTGAGTTTTGAATTTTGGAACTTTTGTAATGAAAAAATTGAAATGATTAAAGAAAAATGGAGAAAAGCGACGTATACACAAAAGGAAAATGGAACAAGTAAGTTGAAGGTAAATGAACTTCAGAATTAATAATATAAGATAGTTAAGACATATGATGGAAAAAATCAGAAAATGTTACCATTACCAAACTAAACAGTTCAAATTATGCCACATGGAAAAGTGATGTACGGATGCTTTTGGGCTCAAAAGCATTGATAGGTTTTATTGACGGGTCAATAAAGAAACTAGCTGAGGAAAAAATAAAAGAAAATTACGAATTAAAGAAGGAAAAAGCTCTTAGTTTAATTTACCTGAGTCTGACGGCCGATTGTAAAATACTGATTGAGTGATTGTAAATGAGACTGAAGAACCAGATAATGCTTGGGAAATGCTTAAGAATACATATGAGTCAAAGTCAAGAGCAGGAGTAGCGATGCTTAGAAAAAAATTTGTTAGAATGTCGATGGATGCACAGGAAAATATGGATATGTTCATATGTAGAGTAATGGAAACGAGAAAACATTTGGAAGAAGCCGGAAAGAAAACAGACAATGATGAAGTGGAATATCAGCTGATAGATGATTTGCCGGATGAGTATCAATCTCTTGTCCAGCAAATATAGGGGATAGTAGGGATACAATGGTAGACTTGAGACATTGTCTTAACTTATATTTCATCTGATAGAATAACCAGCGCCCTCAACATTTTTTCCCTCGAACTACTTCACTTTTTCTGAATGTTGCACCTGTAGTTTTTTGTATGTATTCTATCAGCTGAAAAAAAGACAATGTCTCAAGTCTCCCTATTCTCCCCTATAGAGGGAATGAAAAGAATTTACTTTCGTGAATGAAGGCAGCGTTATTAACCGAGGCTGGTAACTTAGAATGCAATTGAAGTCAGATACAGACCAAGTCAAAGATAATTCATGTACCATTAAGTGTGAAGGAACAGGAAAAACATCGATACTAAAAATATTCTAAATAATTTTTTTTATAATCTCAGTGCAAACAGAGGGAAGCAAAAAATTTGCTTCTGGGGATGATGGGCTGGGCGGCGAAGATTTTCTGTGATACTAACGACCTGTTGTATACTCGGTAAGAATAACTTAATGTAAGTTATATGTTTGTTTTTCAGCGGACATCAGGATATTGCCCGATATTGTAGAAAACCAAGTCCAAGAAATTCACTAGGTAGGGCAAACTATCAAAGAAGAAGCTTACAGTCTCAAGTAGAGGCCTGCACTGGAGTTGGATTCCCGTAAGTCCCGCGGACGGGAGCGGGAGTGGATGGGATTGGACAATTATTTTTTAGAAAATGTTCAGGAGTGGGCGGGAGTGGACACTATCTATACGGGACTGGACGGGATTGGACAAAAATATTTCCGCTGAGAAAAATTCACTATAATAAGTTTTTCCTGAATCTGACTTGTTGCAGCTTGCGAAAAGTAACAATAGGCTACATCTTTATTTATGGTGGGTAACCTTTTTGTTTAGTTTATCTTGATCAAAGATCTGTTCAATTATCCTAGCCTTATCTATAGAATATTCTATTATAACCTCATGATAACGTCAACGTCATGATGAAAACTCAATCCATGATGTCCCTTTTAAAAAGAGATTAGCTTTAAAAGTCAAAAATATAGGTTATTGTTGTAGATGCTTTATTTGTGTGACACTATTTCAAAGAAGGGAGAGAGATAGGGGTGATAATATTATCCTAGGAAACTCAACCATATAATATATATCCTAGGAAACTCAACCATATAATTGCGAAATTACCGTATAACTGTTACTCAAGCTCAACTTTCGTGTATATGATTGGGAAATTAAATTATAGATTTATACTACGTTTCTGCAGCAACAAAAGATCGCGGTTGCAGCTACGAGCCTACGATTGATGTGACTACTGACTAGTGTCAATTGTGAATAATTGTGATTAACTGATTATGTTCTTCTGTGCTGAACAATTTTCATAAAGCCTAATATACTGGTAAAATCATGGATAAGGATAGCATTCAAAAACTGTTAACGGATAATTTAAGTCGAATTTTGTTAAAAGAAAACAGTAAGTCTAAATCTGAAGTATGGACTCAATTTAAGATTATCAAAATTGACGTGAACCACTTCACGGCTACAAAGGGGGCATGCGAATCATTGTACTCAAAATTTCCAGAGTTCAAGAGCTGCAAAAGTCGATGTTGAAATTTAAGAAATGAAAGGAGCTGCGCCGGTCTTAGCCGAAATTAAACCTAGGAGGAGAGGCTGGCGGTCGACTTCCATCCCCAATAATCGTCAGACTCACAACATTATACAATGTTGGAGCCGTATATCGTCTGATATCTGACGATTAATGACTTGATCACTGATGGGTATTACTCCTTCAGAGGTGCAATCGTGCCAGGCATTATTCGCCTTCGCAACGAGGCGCTGATCCTATTCCACTCATTGCAAAACTTTGAACATGGTCCAATGAGGAAGAAGGCAATCACCACGCGTGATATAACTAAGATAGAAGAGCCACTGATACAGGAAACATGGACTCTAGTTAAAGAATGATGATCAACGCTACAAGGATTGACGTGAACCACTTCACGGCTACAAAGGAAGCATGCGAATCATTATTTTGTACTCAAAATTTCCAGTGTTCAAGAGCTGCAAAAGTCGATGTTGAAATTTAAGAAATGAAAGATGACCCCGCGAATTTTGATTCATTTTAACTTGACAGCGACTTTAGGGACGACATGCGTGTAGCATTGGACAAGACACTCCCACAATTTAAAAAACTTGTTGATGCAAACGTGACTTTTAAGTAGAAATATAAAGTAAAAGTAAATTTAGTCACAGTGAAACAATAAATAAATAATGTATCCATTGTATTGGGATTATCCGAGTCGATTGAATGTAGAAAAATAATTTATTTATTTTTGGTTTCCATTTTCCCGCAAAGGGTGGTAGAATTGTCATTTTAAAATCATGGTGGTGTGACGAAGACCAAAGGTTGGGAACCCAGGCCTTAGGCAAAGCTGTGAAAATAGCCCAAACATCTTTACCAAAATCCCCTACGAAGAAAATTCAAGTTTTGTCAAAGGTTCTTTCTAAATTGTCCCCATCGAAGAAGAAGGAAGTGGGACTATTGGCAAATGCCGCGAAAACGAAACAAATTTCTATCCGGAAACAAAGATGCGACGCGCTACAAGAAAATAACTTACATTAAATGAACAGTAACGTTGTTGGATTTTTCGACCGGGATGATATTAATAGAATTGACCCAGGGAAGAAAGAGATGAAATCCGTTCAAACTGATTTTGGCAGAGTAAATTTGCCTAAGAGGTGTTTGATTATGACCATTCAGGAGGCACATGCTGTGTTCCGCACTGACCACCCCGAGGTAAAAATTGAGGTTGCCTAATTTTATACATTGCGTCCGAAAAATGCTATGCTAACCGTAAAATAAAACAGGAAGTTTGTTTATGTATTTACCACGAAAATGTGAATAATATGTTGTTACGCGGATTAACCAATATTTTGCACTAATCTTGAAACAAACGCAGAAAGTTTGGTGAAGAAAACAGTTCGCCGCTTTGATTCTAAGCATATCCACAATGCGCAAACTGCGGACCAGAAATTTATCTAAAAAGCAAAGTACCCTCCACAACATTCGATAAAATGATACAGTACAAAAAGTGGGTAGTTAATGAGAAAGAATACACAGAATTAAAGTGGTAGAGAGGGACATTGAGCGATAATTTTCTTCATTTTCCTATACGGTACTGCATTTGATCCACGCTCCAACGTCTTTAAGGCTTCCACACATGCACAAGGATTTCAGGCAAAAGAACAAGGCAAAGACCAAAATTCATTGTTTAGCATGTTGCGTGCACGCGCAAAAGCATATTCGCGGTCGCGGTTAGACGTATTCGCCATCTGGTGTCGTAATATCACCAAAAATAATGACGTCAACCAGGGTAGCTGGTCCATTTTGGTCCAACAGTTGAACTACTCTTCACGCCGTTTGACTTTGCGAGAAGCAGCGACGCTGTGGCAGCTTCTGCTCTGCCTGGCATACTGCTCTCATAAAAAAAAGAAAGAAGAGTGAAGTCGGCAACGAACACCCGATCGGCCAGATCACAAGCTTTAAAAAACAAAACGCAGAATCATGGTTGTTGGCTGTTTCGGCGGTAATTCACGCCTTCAGTTACCTTAGAACTCGTTAGTCTTAGTCTATGGGTTACCCTATGGGTTGCCTTAGAACTCGTTACTCTATGGGAAACACTGGGCCTTAAACAAAGCCAAACAACTTTTACCGGGTTTTGTTTCAAAATGAATAGAAAATCTAATTAAATTAAACATAAAATAAATTAAAACAGCTCCTCTTATTTCTTTTATAATCGACGCTTGCTTTAACAAATAATGTACGTTTCGGCTACAATACTGTTAGCCTTCGTTAGAATTTAAATAAATAAAATAAAAATATAATTTACATGCTGTACGTCGACAAAAGACAAATAAAATAAAAGAAATAAGAGGAGCTGTTCTAATTTATTTTATGTTTAATTTAATGATGGAGACGCTTGCAACGAGGAAGATGTATCTAAAAGAAAAATCTAAATTTAAGTTTCAACAGATAATAATAGGCCTATTAATATGTAACCAGTGCATGATTAATTAATAACAGTTCCCATCTATGATAACTCTCCGACAATAACTTAACTTACTATGCTCTCTCTTATTTTCCAAATGCAACCAAAAAACAAAATTCACTGCATATTTTGACACTCTGGCTTTTGCGCTATCTACATTCCGCCGCGTCCGCGAGTAGAAAAAATAATAACGTTTTACACAAGAGACGACATCAGTCGCATGATTGTGTCCGGGTAAGAAAGAGACGATATCTGTGAAAACAGAAAACGGAAGAGAAACTTGACAGAAACGATACATGATAATGACAGTTGAAGAAGCAGTGAAGCACATGCAGTATATTGCGACGAACATGACGAAACCGATCAGGTTGGGATAAGCAAATTCTACGATTTTCGACCGAAACATATTCTTTTTACTGGTCAGTGGTCAAAAAGACCTAGAAGAAGTTTGCATGTATAATTATCACGAGAACGTCAAGATGCTCCTTGTCTGTCTGGTTTAACTCCATGCCCTGATCTGAAAAAAAAGGCAGCTAAGAGTTAGGAAAAGCTACCTTTTGTGATCTTGACGAAGAGCATATTGCTTGCATATATGCATTGCGGTTCATTCCTTGGGCACCAAAACCGTGGTGTTGTTTGTGCCGAAAGAAAAGGTTGACGCAGACTCCTCTCTTACTGTATCCCAAACTCATAGCTTTCATTTAATATTAGGCCAATCGCAGGAACAAAATTTATTGAAAGCAGTAAAAACAGCCCATTCTCAAAACCAGAAATAATGATAAAAACAAAAATCTACCATTTAAGGGAATCAGATGTAATAGGGAAGAAACGAAAAACGGCCATTCTCTGACCCCACTCGACAGTTCAGAGATTGAGCCTTCGCCTGAAATCCCGGAGGTAGCAGTCAATTTGGAAGAAGGAAATTGGGTAGCTGTAGGCCTACTCTATGACGACATGTGGTGGCCCGGCTAGTTGATCGCTACGGATAAAACTACGATTGAAGTTAAATACTTATTCAA
>JAQGBM010001399.1:0-10738 GCA_034698405.1 Symphylella vulgaris | reverse complement strand
CTGACCACACCCGACGGAGCTTGACTTTAATCAACAATGGGGAGACCAAACCCCAATGCCACTCCGCCGGTTTGAATTTTTCCTGCGCTACACTATATTAATTGTATTGTGGAACACTCGAAAAATTCATATTTTTACTACACAGGTTTCAGAAACAGGGTTATAAATCGAACGGGATGGTAGAGGAAGTTGTAAACTTGTAATAGTGTGGTTATACTACTTTTACTGCATATAAAACAAACATACAGTGCGATAGTATTTTTGTGTATTTTGTGAAGGTTTGAAGGTGTATGGAGTTGTTAATCCGAACTTAAGTTAGGTTGGAATCCAGATTTTTTTTTGGGGGGGGGGGGGGGGCGGGGTGGGTGTTATTATTTTATACTGAAAATATACTAAGCCTGCGGTTATGGGTACCTTCTCCGCAGACACAACTCTTAGGGCGGGTGAAAACGAGGATACAAAATCGTTTTTCAAGGAACATTGTTGCTAGAAAAAACGAACACGTCACTTCATCCCTCGCTTTTGATTTGTTTTTAACAAGTCACATGATCGTTTTCATAGCAACATTGTTCCCTGAAACACGATTTTGTGTCCTCGTTTTCGCCCGCCCTTAGGCCTATCTTCTTCTCTGTGCAAGCTGTACTTTATTACAACTTTAAAGATCCTATAGCTTGCTTCGCAATGTCAAAAATTGTGCCACTTAGTCTGCATTTGATCTTATCTAAGCGTATAATAACTCCAAAAATAAATCAATAAACCAACAAAATTAGTTTAGGATGAACTGCGTTCTGCTAATGGGATTACTAAAGGGATGTCTGGTGGCTGAGGTCGTGTGGTAAGTTAACTCATTTAGTGTATAATAGGCCTATATTCATTGTTTTCACATTGGCATCGGAGCTCCATTAGTCCATTTTATCTTGACATTATATTATATTTCGAAAGATATTTTTTATTTTAATGATTAACACAATCTAAATTAATTCTGGTTAAACTAAATAAGTTATTTGTGGCATTTAAAACATTATTTGCAGACCTATTACAATAAAAATGGGAGTCTAAATGTTATAGCCTATACAAATGGATCGAGTTTGGGGAGATAAAAGGAAATGTGTAATTTGTTCTCATCCTTCCTTTAACGTAAGAGTTGGGGGGAAATATACGTATTTATCACTATATATCTATGTAGAAAAAAAAGGGTCTGATTACTTTTAGAGATAAAATATATTTATTAGGGTTTGTATATAGGTGTACCAAATTCTTATCCGTTAGCAAGAACATTTCTCTCAACTTTTAGATTGTACCAACTCCTCTATACAGCAATATCGTATTTGAACTGCTTTTGATTAAGGAACGAGAAACGGGTATATAAGAAATAAACTGCTCTCTTCGTAAAGCTGACTACTTCATTTCTTTAAAAACTCGTGGGATTTCAGTACTGAATGATTATTGTCAAGTATATACTTCCAATTTTAACTTCATTCCCGACTCTCTAACTTCATACTGTGATGTGCTAAAATTACTAACACATTCTATAGACCTTATCTTCACAGACAGTAGTGCTGTAGCATTAAAAAGCGCATTAAGGAGATGAACGAATATGGTCCTGAATAATCGTATGAGACAAGATTCCCCTTTATAATGACTGTGTAAAGTACAGAATTTCATCAGAAAAAGAGTTTAACACAAAAATGTACTAAACTTATACGCCAGGAACTTAAAATAACTTAGATCAATTTTAGTGCAATACGACACTTATGATAAACTTGAATTTTTAAATATCACTCCTGATGAAATCCATCCTCGCGGTAAGGTTATGGATCAGCTAGGTAGGTATTGCCTATAGAATTTGGGATTATTATTTATTTATTTTGATGAAGTTTTTCATATTATCTGTATCCTATAATGAATTATGTTAGTTCCTGTCATACATACCATTAATTACTGCAGTTTCCACTTTCCAGAATATAACGTTTGAATTTAAAATGGAACTATTTTTGCAGCGCACTTATACCAACTTATCACTATGCGCAAACATGTATATGCGCAACATCATTGAATGGTGTGCGGATTAACAGTACTTTAGAATATCACGATGAATTGATGGTCATTATGAATTTATTAGACTAGTTCAGTATACCGGTAGTTCAGTTGTCAGAATTGGCATAAGTTATGTGCAGTTGTCTGCATGAGGATGCTTTATTTATATATTATCCCAATATATTTTACATAATCATCATCAGCATACGCCTTTCCCATTTCGGGGTCGGCCTTTCGAGTTTTACTTCTCCACTCCTTCCTATCCTTAGCAATCTCCCCATCCACTCCACATTCTTTCGTATCTTTTCTAATAACTAGTTCCCAGCATTGCTTTGGTCTACCCCTTTTTATATTTTATATTTTACAGAATAGAGATTAAATTATTATTATTATTCTTTTGATATCAATACATGTATTAACCTTTGATACATATAAAAAAAATTCGATGAACTTTTCTGTCTTCTATTGAATAGTTAGGCGTAGGTTTGTCTCAATATGTCAATGTACGAACATAATGACTGTTGCTAAATCTAAATTATGTAGTATAAAACGTTACGGTCGGTTTGCCGATAAAAGGTTATGCACAAGCATAGAACACCATTGAGAAGATTTATTGTAAACTTTGGTGGTGCAAGTCGTTCCTCTTTTATTACGCAGCCTGGCTTTTTTTGAATGTCGATTCGCTCTGTCGATTGAGACATTTTATAAAAATGCGATCACTGCCAAATACAGCAATGTTTATCAAGTGATATATAAAGTTTCGGTACAAGGCAACATATAACATTATACCTCAACAGCAGAAGCAGTCATTCCATTTCTGTTCATGCTGGATGGATAAAGTTCATACCCGTATAACATTACGACTACAAGCGCTATATCACAGGAACCTGTGTCATATTTTGGAACCTTAGCTTTTACTTCAAACAGGAAACAAATCACACCACCCTGCGCTCTTATCCTGGTACTATGACGTCGAGAACACGTACGACGATATAATATACGAGGGGTGTTCAGAAAGTCATGTCAATTTTGTTCGAAAATGAATTTTTTGGTGAAGTTTTGTTGGATACCGGCATGAATGATTTTATTAAAGAATGTCGAGTAGCAGAAAAAATGTCTATTAGCAGAGGAACGAGTTCCTAATTTTTTTAAACATTATACTGTACGTCAATGCAGAAATTGAGGTCAACCCCTCTTCAGAACCAGACAAATAATTTTATCCTGTATGTATTACAACACCAAAATCAAAATGGACAACTTACTGAAAGAGATCCAGTAGCCTACCGGATTTAGGCATGGGCAGCAACATGGGCAAGTTGCCCAGGGCTCCCCGCCAGAAGGGCCCCACCAAAAAAAGGGGCCGCCCACCAAACCGATCCTAAAAAAAGTGTTCTGACCTTCATTCTGAAAATAAATTTCGTTTTCGGAGGTCAGATAGAAGCCACCCCGAGACACTTTCTGAAAATTCGCCCCCTCCAGCCTTCTTCCAAGGAATTTAACTCAAAATCGTGGCTGCTGGGAGCTCCCGTAAGGTTTTTGCCCAGGGCCCAACAAAAGGTTCCCACATTAATTTTGTAAATCGGGATCTGACCCATATTACATCATAAAAATCACTAATTCAGAAAATGATATCAGTTTTCCTGTTTTTAACATATTTACATTTATAACTTACTTGTTGAACACCCCTCGTATGTTTGCTATATGGTATCTATTTATAACTGCAGCATAGAGCTAGGTTGCCACGGATACCGTTTAGCGATGAAGTTCTATACGTAGTTGATTGTGTTTGGTGAGTTTGGCCTTTATGCTTCAACGAGAAAATATATTATCCATTGTATATACGGGCCTAAGTTTTTTTTTTTTCGGTATAACTTTCGTATATTCAATATAAGAAACCATGAAAATTTAATACAACCAACATGAAGTAATTGAATACATAACTTCGGAAGAGAGTTTTTTTTTTTTGCTTTTTTCCAATATTCCTTTTTTTTCATGTATTATACAGAACATTGGCGAAATTGTTTACGCGATATATATTCGCAAATCCGATCCTCTGGCGAAATATCAGGCGTGAAACAAATGCGCATGCGTTTGAGCTGATTTCTCATCAGTTTGTGCGGATACTCCAGAGGGCTTTCCATCACTGACCGTAGATGAATAGCTTTTTCTAGAACTTTGTGTTTCATGAAGTCATAATTCAAAAGCTTGTTGGGTAAAACTGTATTATTGCGTTGCTGCTTCGTAATGTACAGTACATGCGTTGAATAATAGAGTCTACACTCTACAGTAACGTATAATAATAATAATAATATATAACAAGATTTCATATCTGTGTATATGGGTTGTTTTTTTTACATTCTTTTGAAGCTTTTCTGTTCAACTTCCTGATAATGTACCGATTGTATTTGCATGATCTGACGATGAAGCTGATAGTGGATGCTTAGGGCCTTCTTTTACAAATTTGAAGGATATACCTAAAATATGGTTTTACCTTGGGCATTTTGCTTTTAAAGTTCTTTACAGCTCAAAACAGTAAGATATCATTTCTTTAAGGATTTATCTGGGTTTAGGTGTACATTATACTTAGTTTCTTATTCCTTAAGGCGATCTGGAAACCATATTTTTAGGTTACACACATCCGTAAATCAAAAGGAAAAGCATCATCTTACAAATTGCAATAAAATAGTTCAAATATTATTACTGCACAGTAGTAGTACGTTATGTTAGTAGCCCCAACATTGCCAATTGTAGAATTTGAACTTCATCGATTCATGGAAAAAGTGGGCTGCAGCCAAAGAGTTTTGATGCATTTCATTGTACTGCAGGAACATGGATGTGAGATCTGAAGGACAGTCATGGAAAATTAGATTTTGTTGTTGTTGATAATTCTGTAAAATACAAAATGTACAATATGCAAAAATGTAAAATACAAAATACACGTTGGCTGCCATAAGGATCACCGGTGATCCTCAATAGTGTTGCCTCTGCAGGCCATGAGGATCACCGGTGATCCTCAGCACATGAGTTTCTATGCTTTATTGTAAATTATGGCATGGAATGACGACTTTATGGTTGAAGTGGGTGGCACATAGCAGCTTCAGTTATTCAGTGCAATCGATAAATCGGGAAATATCGACCATTGAGAATCACCGTGATCATCAATGCCTAAACATGGCGGCATGCCAAAGTAGCCTATCTAATTTGCATGTGGCATGCCAAAATAGCCTACCTAATTTGCATATGGCAGCCAACGTGTTTTAAGTTGTATAATGCGAGTTAAATAAATAATTTTTACAGGTGCTGCTAGTCGACATAGGTTCCGATATATAATATTATAAATAGCCTATATATACTTCTTTATATGTAATAGTTAATAGTTATATATTTATATAACTATTAACTAAGTTATTTATATGTGTATGAATTCTTCATCATGATAATATAGTCTCATCTATAAACATTCTAAAATTGGGTGTAAACCCAATGCAATGTTTAATCTCATTTGGGGGACAATGAGTGCGTGAATATAATAGGCTGTCAAAATTTTAACTCTATAGACCATTATTAAGAATATACGGTCATCATCATTAAAAAAATGAGACCACCTGAATTTTTAATGGTGCCTTTAAGGCCTCATTATAGTCTTAACGTTTATTATAAAAAGACCACAAAAATTGTCCTATTACAGCATCAAGCATATATCGGAAGAATGATTTATATAATACCTCTATAGTGCCGACTCTTATAATGTATAAGATCTGAATTATTTCACTCATTTACACCTCAATGAAACATTTTACCTGTCAAGGTGTCAATTTCAGAAGTATATTATTAACAATTTACAGAATTAAAATTGTTGCAGCAGATACATTTTCTTTTATAAAAATCGAATAATAAGTTTCAAGCTTCTCTAACTTACTTTCATTCATTCATTCTGCCGTTGTTCATGCTTAAACTGTACTGAAAATTATATTTCCATTAGTATTTTGATTTGATACTGATTAGTGATTACTGAATAGCCTATACATATACAGAGCGGACTGGTCCGGCGGGATTTCCCGGTAGGCCGGTCGTCGATGGGCCGGTCGAATCAGCCGAAAGTAATTTTTTTTTATGTTAAAAAATTTTCGCCTCCGGCTGCCCATGAGTTTATTTCAATTAATAAAAATGAGGTGAAATGGGCCATAATTTAGTAGGCCTGCATGAAAAACAACGAAAATTCAACGTAAGTTATCATATAAAGACCTAAAAAAATTTGCCTTCGGCGGACATGAATATAATAATGAAAAAAAAAAAAAATTTGTACAAAAATTTCGTGAGGGAGGGCCCCGAGAGGGATAGGAAGTTTGTCGTCCCCCTCCCCCCAAGATGGGCCGGTCTAAATAAATAATTCCCCCGGCCGGTGGAGCATATAGCCAGTCTGCCTATACATATAGGCCTACATGGTAATATCGCTTTTTACGGTACATTTTGAAGTTTTATAGCCTAATAAGTTAATACACAGACTAAAGAAATGGCATAGCCTACTGTATACGAGCAGATTCAGATATTCTCTTTGATCACGCTGTTGGGCAATCATCCGGGGCTAGAATCCAAAAGAGAGGAGGGCGTGAAACGGGTAAAATAAAAACCATGTTTTGGTGGCACGTGAGAGAAGCCTACGACAATTTGTCACTGACTGCGCGAAAAGTCAATTATTTATATTAACACGATTATTCTTTCAACGAGGGTGGTGATTTTTTTTTCTTTCTTTTTGTTTTTTATATAATCTAACATCACCATCGCTTATATATGTTGGACTTAAAGAAAGCTCAAACAAAATTTATTATTTAGCTTATAGGATTTAATTTATGAAAATAAACTTAAAGCTTCATTATTAAGACCGACACCCAGCAGCAACAAACAGCTAGCACACGTGAGGCACATTAGTGATTATACTGATTAAGTGACCATTAATAATTTTGTTCTACGTGGACATCCTGGACTTACCAGAATATTATTACTAGCCTCAGGGACGCCCATAGGTCCTTCCGGGCCCCCACACAAATTTGGTTGTGCGGACCCCCTTCAGACGCGCATCCAGATCTATGGTTTGGGAGGGGTCAAGTGTAAGTTAGACACCGCCGGCGGCGAAAATTTGTAAACGTACAGGTTTAGAATTTCAACATTTCTAACGAGTAGGCCTTTGGAGTAGGCTAAGTTATGAGAAGGGGTCTTAAGGGGGACATCACTCCAGCTTCCTCGCTTAGGCGAAAATTTTATCAGCTATTATAACATGACTGACTTGACTGTGCTTCGAGTTTCGTGTTTGGAAAGGTATGAATACTCAATGCATGAGTCCCTCGCTTCTATAATATATTTATTTATACCATAAAAGGTGAGGGCTATAGCTCCTCGTATCACCTAAAATTTACAAAATTTGGATACAGTATTTTATTAAGTGATTTTGATTAAGGGGATGCCATACTCGTTCGATTCGTACTATTGGTTTTTCTTAATTTTCATTACTTAAACGATGAACAATATTAAAATCAAATAACGTCCCGTATTTATACACACAATTGTTACTAATTTACGAAGGATTTATAATTTTAAAACTTACTGCAATTGCTGCAGGAATGTGGACAAAAGGCTATAACGAATGTTTGTCTTTGGTCCACATTCCTGCAAATACAATAAATTTTAAAATTATAAATCCTTCGTAAATTAGTAACAATTGTGTGTATGAATACGAGACCTTATTTGTTTTTAATTTTGTTTGTCGTTTAAGTAATGAAAATTAAGAAAAACCAACAGTAGGCCTACGAATCGTACGAGGTAGTCGTCCCCTTAAAAATGCTATTTTGCTGCTTGATTATTTTGACCTTTTCTCTACATATCGGTATTATAACGGATGGTGTGGTTTTACGATATTTTCGTAAAACTTTTCGTAAAAACTTATCGTAAAATCTTTTCGTAAAAAGTTTTCGTAAAACTTTACTGTAACAGTAAAAATTTACGTAAAACTATTCGTGAAATCCTAATAATTTTTGAAATAACCCCTCATTATCGTCCCATGTCTCAATCATCGTAGAGTTTATAAAATGATGTTAAATCGATTATAATATTGTTATAGCATTGGATATGCGCATTTTGCTGCTTTAAACCATGATCCTCAAGTCGACCCACTCTCCCCTACACGATATTTTTTGACACGATTTTCGCCCATTACGTATGGGGCAAAACTCTTAAAATAATTGTATCTTAATTTGTAACCGTTGAACGGATATGGACGTGTGATTCGGTGTGATACAATTGAAATGACCGTATTAAATAAATTTTGTAAATATACACTAGTGTATTATGGGGTTATAGCATGAAATGGAAATATATTTCAGAAAAACTGACGTTAGATTGAGTTTTTATGAAATACTCCTCTTTTATGCTGTAACTCCATAATATTTTTACATAGCCTATTTAAATAGATCTATTTAATACGGTCATTTCTATGTATCGCACGTCCATCCATATCCGTTCAAGGGTTACAAAGATACAATTATTTTAAAATCTCTATGAGTTTTTTTTTCCCAGTATGTAATGGCGAATCGCAGACTGAACAGGAATAGAATATAAATCACAAAACTCCAAATAATTGTCACTCAAAATAGATACCTTTATTGCTTCGCATGAAGAGCAAAAAAAATTCATACAATCACACGTGATTTTATAAAACTTATCAACCAATATTGATGTTTTCCCACTTAATTAATTAAACTGAGTCAGTTGATTATTTGGGTAAAAAATTGAGTAGGCCTGCTTTTTTAAATGCTTCATATTTTGCATTCTGCATATCTGCACACCGAAGAAAATGGTAAGTTACGATACCTTCTAATAAACATTTATTAGAAAAAAAAAACAACAGAAAATAGGTACCGTTATTAAACTTGAAATTTTGAGTTTTAAAATTGATAACATATAGCAATATACCGGTGGTCAGTGCCATATCCCACCCTATAGCAACAATAACAAATCAGGCATCTTTGGTGTCCAAAGTAGTTTGTTTATTGTTGCTAAGGTTTGTTTTATGGCACTATAGCTGTTTATATTGCTGATGGATAGTGGCTTAGTAAGCGCAATTCCGATTATGGAATATGGACATATGAAAAAGGTAGGCCTATTATTATCCACTGTATGTATTGTACAATCAAATTCATAATAGACTTAAAAAAATAATTAGTTAGGCTACTGTATGTACATAATAAGAGTTTATCCTAACATTATTGGTACCTTAAAGTGAAATCATACCTCATCATCTTATCTATAGGTCTGATTTAATAATAGTCTAATTAATAAAAACCCAAGAGCATAAAGTTACCTTATAACTTAAATACACGTAATACATATTTATGAAAATTAATTATTTTAAAACTTACAGGACCATTTTCAAATCAAACCTAGAGCACGCCACCTATCGGATGAGCGCGGGAGAGAGAAAAAAAATAGGGGTGGCTCCTATTGAGTTCTATTGAGAACAATCACAATTCCGTAATTTATTTTAATAAATTACTTATAAACAAATTGATTTAAATACGGATATTGCAAAATAAAATGACCTAATGGAAAATCTTGGAATGGGAAAAATATTCTACACTCTACAATTTAGCCTACATTGTATCCCGTTTATCGCTTTGCATTATGGGAGCGACCGCAGCGATCCAGCGGTGGCTTGAGTTGAAATAATCGAAAACGAGTTTGGTAAGTTATCTAATATTATGCTTTTAGTTTTTTATTTGAAAATTAACTCCTGTGACGACTGACGAGGTATGATTTCACTTAATGAGTTAATTTGAGGTTACATAAATCGTTCGAGATTATAGGCTAATATGGCACACATGAAACACCAAATTTTTCATCATCAATCTTGTTTTATAATAAGTTATACCTTCAGCTGTTTCCACTGATCACCACAATAATAATAACTTAATATTCTATAAGTTTAACTCAGTTTTTTTAAGTGTATAATACAAAAAAATACCTATGATAAATAATTGACTAGAAATTGTGTTTACATCCAAACGGTATCACGCTAAAAAATAGTCTTTCGAAGTTCTATCATTTTAAAATATGAATCCAGTAAAATTACAATAGTAAACAATGCAGATTAAAATGACTAAAATTACATTTTATAAGAAACTTACTGAGGCCCTATCCGGGTTACCCACCAAAATAGATTCACATCGAGTTGCTCTGAGTTTCTCGAAAGTCGAATAAAGTTACTCGTATTAATCGAAAACATGAAGTTATTTAGTTTATTAATTCGTTTATGAGGTTATTTAGTTTATTAATTCGTTCATCTACTCGATTAGCGAAAGAAAAAGATCGACTAGAATATTTTAAGCACTTGAAATAAATTATAATCAATTCACAATTTTAAAATCGATGCAAAAATGCAATGTATTACCGGTATAATACTGTTTCCAAACCCATTTCATATGATATTACCCGTAATAATTTTTCATTATTTTATTTTAAAAATTTAAACTGTCAATCAAGGCAAGACGTTTCCTTATTAACCCATTGTAATATTAATTGCAAGAATAAATAGATAATACTATTATAATATTAACTTAAAATCCCAGCACCTCTAAAAATTATTTATTTAAAACTTACATTAAAACTTAAAAGATTTATTAATTTTTATAAGTAAGTTAATTTCCACTTT
>JAQGBM010001398.1:0-10743 GCA_034698405.1 Symphylella vulgaris | reverse complement strand
GTCCGTACGATCGTGTTGTAATTTTCGTTATTTCCGTGGGGATGTTGAACTCCTCCTCCATCGATATTATTGTTGTTTGAAATCCGGATTATCTTTAGGTTATCCGGATTACCCGAGCATAAAAAGATGCCAGAGTTGGTGCAAGACACGTCCAGGAATCGAACGGGATGACCGTTGTTCGATTCGCTGCCGCCTCCGCCGCAATATCGAGCCCGATATTCGGCTCGGTGAACGGAAGTACAGTCCCCGATCAGATCGAAACAGAATATGGATCCTGAAAAGTTAAATAAAATAAAAAAATTATGAAAATTTTCTCCAAATGAACAAAATTTTGTTGTTTGCATTTATTTTGTCGTATGTTCATAACCCGTCGCCGAAGTGTTATATTTAATTTGCAGCTGAGACTGAGAGCGAGGGCCTCAGTAACTTAAACTCTCATCCGTAAGAGCTGCTACTTTTAAGAATTTATTCATTACCAGCCTCAGCTGAATTTTAATAAGCAATCTTGGGTTTGGGACGAAAGCGCTCAACCCCCAGATTCACTGGGGTGGTAAATAACTCATAACTTGATAAAATACCGTATTTTTACGAATATAAGCCGTCCATTTTTTTTCCAAAACAGTCGCTGAATGGGATATGGATATCCCATTCAGATTTCAATTTAAAAAAATGTCGGGTCACCGCCGAAATTTGGGGGATAATAGTCCCAAAGGTTTGTATAAGTTTCTATGGAAGCAAAATTATTTTACCTCACTTTAGAATTTTAATCTAAAATCTCCGGAATTTCGGCGGTGACGTGTCATTTTTAAAGCGGAAATCTCTTCAGAATGGCTTATTTTCTTGATACTTTGCAACTTAAGTAAACATGTAGGTTAGGTTTAGAGCCTCACCTGAATTTGTACCTAGGACTAGGATACGATGCATGGCAGTTAGGCAAGTCACAACCACTGGTTCCGAATCGTCTGGCAATCCCCAGAGCAAGGGCACTTTGCTGGGAATAAACGATGGGGAAGATTCTGCACGACTCTTGTTGTTACAGGAAGTCCCGAAACAAGTCGATTCTTCGGGATCCCATTGCAATTTCAGGACAGAAGGAACTTCGTTGGAATCGCATTCGACTGCCGTGACCCAAGCCCCCCTGTGACAGATGGAAGGCACAACAGAGAGGTAGTGATATTCGACCTTCTTCAATCTCTGGACGTTCGATTCGTCGATGGACCAGGTCACCATGGTTCGATCCAAACACAAGACTAGGACCTAAGTTTAAAAAAATAAGAGGAAATATTAGGGAATAACATTAATTTGGTGTATTTAATTTATTTGGTATTTTGGATCATTCTGTACGTTAAGCCCGCTTCAAAATTCTACTATTTTCTGTCCGACTGGCCGGTGTTAAGCAGAAAATTTTGAATGCGCTTGAAACTCAGTAAGGATTTTTCACGTGTTCAAGCGCATTTTTAATGACTCGATCAAACGCCATAAAAACACGATTTTTATCGCCCAATAAAATTTTTATAGCCTACAGCACGGCCCGCGGAGCCTCAAAATTTGGCCCGCCGTGACCCAAAAAAAGCCCACTTTACTATTTTTAAGCCATTTTCTCTCTTAAGCAAATTTCTCTCTTTTTCATATCTTTTTTTTCATATCATGGCCCGCGAAAGTAAAAAAAAAAAATATGGCACAATTTGGCCCGCTCCGAAATATAATTGCGGGACCCCTAGCCTACAGTATATTATTTATTATACTAAAGTGTTTGCCTTAAACACAGTAGATCTATTCGATAAAGTAAAAAAAAAAAGTATGCCCGGGTCACAGCATGAAGTAAAAAGATATAAAAAAAATTACTGAAATCTTGTACGGAGTACGTATTCGATTTCAGGGAAACGTTTGAAGAGGGTTTAACTTTTAATGCATTCAGAAAATAAAAAAAAGGTAAAATTACATCATCTTTCCTGAGTTTAATTGCGCATGCTCCGGGCTGCTTGAAATTTGCGACCGGTGCGACCTCTATCTTTTTGTACTGGATATTTCTGTTCGTTTTCCATGTTCTTATTCTTCCGTCCACGCCCTGTTCCAGGACAGCATAACACGTCCTAAACACACTGGAAAAGATTGTAAAATTCATTTTTCATGTTTAACGACTCAATCTTGGACTCAATACTTTTCGTAAAACTGCCGACGGCAGTTTTACGAAATAGCATGATGGTTTGGTCACCTCATGTTGACAAGGATGTTAAGCTCCCTCACCATCAGGTGTACGGTAGTGAGCGATTGAATGGGTCACCGCTTTTCCACGACCCCAGTCACCCCACTTTCCGGCTTTCTCCTGTTTCTAATAATTTCGTTTTGGTAATTTACGAATTAAAGTTACTCCGTATAACCATGAATGCCTTTGGATAGTAACTTAGACTTAGTAACGCTAAAAGAAAGAAAATAAAATTACCTTAATCCTTTTTCTGCAACCTCGACATTTTCAACGTTCCACAGAGAGCACTGGTCCAAGTCGGTGACCCTCTGGACCGCGAGCTTGATGAGGTGAACGGCTGAACCAAACTGGGCCAAGATGCCACTGTGACATAGGTATTGCGCCGATCCTTTTTCCAACGTATAGAATCCTGATTTTAGAAAATTAATATACGGTAATTTTTTTTAACATTTTTAAAGTCGAAATATTAAAAGGTTCCGAACCCTGATAAAAACACTACGTCCAAAGTCTTTGTGAATCATATAATGGGAACTACTGTCATTTGGGATTCAAACCAGGGTCCAAAGGCTCCAACGCCTTATAGCAGAATGATAAATTTGTTAAATTGTTGTTGATTTGATTAATTTTAACGTCCCGGTAAGCGACAACAAAGGTCATAACCTAACAGAAGGCGTGAGATTTGAATTTTGCCTCAGGGACAGGATTTACAGCTACCTGTATGAGGGTTCTTTAATGTGCAGAGTGCAAAAGTGGATATCTACACAAGACCTCGGTTTAAACCCTCATCCGAAAGAGCCAATGTTGTCACTTAAAGAAATTCACACGCCCAGAAATCCTTATGTTACCAGTCCCAGCCGGGGTTTGAACCATGGACTTCCGGATTCAGAGACAAGCATGCAAACCTCTGAACCACTGGGGCTGGCAATATAATTTTTAAAGTAACTTTATTAAATTTTCTGCAACAAGACATAAAAATTTAGGGAAATAATATGGTACCTTGCTCGTGTATGTCAATGAGCTCCATGTATTTAAACTGTAAGGTAGAAGCGAGGCTTCTTAATCTCTGTCCAGTCTGACCATCGAAAATAAGAATCCTACAGTTGCTGCATCCAAGAATTACGTAATCTCCTATAAGAAAATGCATTTAATATTTTTATCTGCACAGCATAATTTTGCAAAAGTTTATATTTTTTTAAAGTGTGGGCATCTCGAAAAATAGTTTATTTAACTTTAATTATTAAAACGTAAAGATATTTAGTTTATTAGTCATATTTCCACTTGTTATTTTCTTCATTTATTTTTAACCAGTTACTAAAATGTACTGTAACTCTAATTTTATCTTTCAGAATATGCAAAATAGATGGTAATTTTATTTCTTATAACTTAAATTACGTAGGCTAAACTAAACTTTGTTTACCTGAAATCCTAACGCTAGACACCAGTACGTTTTGTCGCTTGACGCTTTTGGCGGCGGCAGTTTTATGCTTGGATTTGAACTTCCTCTGGACCGGTTCATAGCGCAAGCATATGGGTATCACGCTCTTGGGAGGTCCCGTCGGAATCACGCAGTTATTCCACTGCTTGTAGAGCTCCCTCCAGAAATCTCTCCCGTCTTCCGACAGCAGATCCGTCCTGCTCGCCGAACCCGCTGCCGCCAGTTTCGACGTCAGCGAATTGACTTCGGTGTCAGTCTCGCTCAGACACAGATTCACGGTAAGATTGCTCAGATTGTCAAAGGGTAACGCGTTGCCGCGTTTGTCCACAATGTTGTTATTCTTGCAACTAGTTTCTTCGTTAAGCATTTCCGAGTTTGCCATTTCGATGATGGCATTTTGAGGTATCTCTCTAAGGCACATCTCTTTCCAATCAGCCAGGTTGTCCGAGATCTTTTCCCACAGAGGACAGACCGAGCTCACCTGGGCCAAGGTCGGCATGTCCAGAAAACCCAAAATTCGCGATTGCAGAGATACTGGCAGATCCATTTTTACGATCAGGTGATTGTAAAGTCTGATTGACGGCTATGACATTTTCTTTATTTACCTGTTAATTTTGAGATCAAATCTTGCCCATTTTTTCCTAAGATTGTGCTTTATGCGCAGTAGTAACCTGCTGATTTATTTTTTTAACCATACTTTATCTCCAGTGGGTCGAAAATTGATCAGAAAATCCATAATATCACATAACGGTGCCAATATTGCAACCAAGGAAACCGTAAATAAAAAAAACTACATGCGTCTTAGAACTGTGTCAATGTCACGGAGTGGATCCGTGCGCAAATATGCTAAATAACGCCATGCGAACTTTAATTAATTTAAGAAGAAAGTAACTTAAATTTGTAATTATTTTGAAATAAACCTAGATTTAATTTTTCTCTGATGATTTATCTAACATAAATATCACTTTTAAGGTTGAAATAAATGACTGGATCCAGTTTATTATTGAGTTACCAAGCTTTCCCTTAAAATCTTTGGTTCAATGATAAAATAGTGGAAGATATTTATCTCAATGTTACGAAATGTTATCTTGTACTCGTAATTTTACGCCTCCACAAAAAGAAAGAATTGTTCGTGTAGCTTTTATTCATGAGTTATATTGTCTATTTGTATTTATTAAATGTGTACTTTTAACTATTAAATATGCAAAAATACTGTGTTTTGGTTTTGAAAAACGAAAGAATTGGGTCACAGAAAGAGTGTGTAGTTTTAACGCTAGATGGCGTTTTAATCGTTCCTGCCATTCTTGTTTCTCGTCGGAGTAAAGTGAGTTTATTTCTAATGGAGTTATAAAACATAGCGGATATTAAAATATTATATATCTATCGTTTTTAAGAAGTGAATGCATCTTACTTAAGCTTTTAATGTTTGATATTCGAGCATCAGATAGTTGGATGAAGATCTAGGAAGTGGAAAATCTCCTCGTGACAAGGTAATTACAGTTAGGCTTATCGTCAATATTGAGGGCGTAATTTTGTTGTAAAACAGCTGATTATTTTCCTTGCATAGGTTTCCTGGTTAGTAAACTTGCATTATTATTTTAATTTATTATTAAGTTGAATTTAAGAGGTTAGATTAATACTACATCGGTACCAGGGACTTAAACCCAAATTAATGAAATTTAAGTAGGTCTCGACGACCGTATATAGAATTCCACGTAGGTGAAAAATATGATCGTACAGGATAAATAGGACAACAACCCTGGCTGGATTTTAACACGTGATAATTTCAGCCAATCAGAAGCTTGGAATATCTGTCCCCGGACTAACTTTAGTCGCATGTCAACAAAAAACCCTGTTACTGCTAAAATTAGAAATCCAAAACTCCTTAAACTTTAATCAAAAAGTGTTTTAAGATTTATTAAAATTATTGAAGGATGCAAATCAAGATTGTAAACAACAGTGGACTAGATCTGAAGATCAGTATCACTACAAAATTTGTGAAAAGATTAAATTCAGCTCTGGCGTAGTTGCACAAGTTAGATCATAAATAGATTGAATTTCACCAAGCAAAAAGTTTTATTATATAAATATTAGATCTTGCAATTTTATAAAATCGGATAATTAAATAGAATTTCAAGTAAATAACCGAACTGTAAGCCAAGATTGTATGCACAGTTTAGTCTAATGTGGACCCTTTAAAATTAGGCCTATTTGATTTTGATTGCAAGCATGCATATTAATAAATGATGATTATGATTTCAGCTTATTTATTGCGATTATAGTTTATTAAAATAAATAACGGCATTATTATTAATAAATTCAGATGATTATATTTGATAATAACCCATACTAAAATTTACAGTTATTGAGAACTTGTAAAATATGTTTGTTTGTAACACTCACGAGTCAGTGTTTTCCTGCAAGGTGTTGTGTAAAATAAAATTTAAATTTAAAATAAATAGCGGTAATTGTCAAGTAAAAAGGATAATAAATCTGTTGTTAGCTGTTAGGTTAATACATTTACTATGATATTAGGCCTACTGTATCTAGAATAATTTATTAACTTAATGCATATAGGCTACAGACTTAGGGCCTATAGTTTGAAATTTTCAATCCTAGCCAGCTCTGTAATTAGTAAAACCGTGGTGAAGTTAAGCAATACATTATTATATAGGATAGCCCACCAAGTTATACCTACGGTATATTTTTTTTTTTAGTTAGGCTAATATGTGTTTCAAGTTCTGTTGATATTAAATTGGAATAGTAGGCTACTAGATCATTAAATGTTTCCATTAATAATGTACGTGTAGGCCTAGGTACTTAAACTACGGTACTTATTGTTATAATTTAATCCTATCCTACCCTACATACTTAGGCTAGGCTAGTAGCCTACATGGTAGGCCTACCAGAGCAAAATATATATCAAATTTATATAGAAAAATGTGTCAAACTAATAATTAACCATTGATCATGAGGTTAATTTTAATTATGTTAAATTTAGATTAGATAGCCTACGGTAAAATTTAATAGGCTAATTTATTAGGCTGCTAATAAAATTTATGCAACTAATAATTTATTTATTTATATGGAAGTAAGTTCTGCTGAGAATTTTAAATTTAAGTTTGACATAATTCATATCGATATTATTTTAATTACCGGGTGGCTCTTGAAGCTAAGGCTAAGATATGGGGTTTGAAATTGAAGGATTTTGGCCCAGCTAGTAATTTAAAATAACCGTAGGGTGTAGGCTAGATGTCAAATTGTAAAAAAATTGTGCATTTGAACAGACTTCATCTGAGAGGTGTAATTAATGCTTGAATCTTTTTCTATATTTTCAGAATCTACAATTTTGTCTTGCTTCGCGTTGATCATCCAAATTGAATTCAGGTAAGTTGGCTATAAATTTATAATTTAATATCATAGCCATTAGCCAGTACTTAATATTACTATGTTGTTACGCAAGTATTAGGCTAAATATAAATAAATACAACTGGCACCTCACAAACTAGGGTTTGCAATCCCAGACCATATTTTCAATCCTGAATCCCGGTATTTCGGGATTGAAAATTGGTCTAAAAGCCATCACAATTCACGATTTATTGAGGTTTTCTTGATATGCCCAGCTCCATTATTCATTGGAAAAGTTTTACTAGATTGTCTACAAGATTTTTATATTGTAAATTTCAAAAATTAGGGTTTGAAATCCTGGGCGATATTTTCAATTTCGGTATTTCTGGATTGAAAATTGTCAATCCCGGGATTCCGCGATTGAATTTGATAATATTTTGAAAAAAAAGACACTTTTGGCAGTTTTACCCTTCTATAAATCCCGGGATTTGATCCGCTCAATCCCGGGATTTCGGGATTGGAAAAATGACCGGGATCCCGGGATTGCAAACCCAATAACAAACTTAATAGCCTTCGAGATCCCCATTAATACCAAGCAAAAATACTACATACGGTATAGACTTAGAAAATTTAACTAAAATCCACAAACTGTATGATTAAATTGATGTTAAATTGAGCATTGTGAAAGTATTATTTTGAGGAAAATTGAGGCAACCTGCTAATAATTAATTGCAAAATATGCTATTTAATATAATATTAATTTTATTTAATAATATGGCACGCGTGGAATGGCTCTATAATTATTTTTCCCCTTGTCATCAGGGATTAAAAATTGCCCAATATTATTAATTAACGGGTTATGTCTAATAAATTTTATAAATATCTAGCACAATGCCCTGTGACATTAAATAGTAGTTTCTTCAAAGCTCGTCTGGCAA
Source organism: Symphylella vulgaris (assembly GCA_034698405.1). Lineage (NCBI taxonomy): Eukaryota > Metazoa > Arthropoda > Symphyla > Scolopendrellidae > Symphylella > Symphylella vulgaris. The sequence goes on along the minus strand of JAQGBM010001398.1, from coordinate 2,816 downwards.
CTGTGAGTGCTGTTCATGATATTTTTGAGCACTTTGTTGTGAGATCTGCAAATGGAATAGTGACCCAGTTGCGTATGCCGTTAAAATGGAATATAAATAATATAATAGAGTTGTACAGCTCTCGTGAATTCATGGGATCATAAATGCAAATGGGCAGTTTTGCTTATAATAAAAATTTTATTACTCAGTTCATTCTTAAATATATATTCTGGCTGGGTTTAGATGGACTTTATTTTCACGTTTTTAGCATTAAAAATTAAATTGATCAGGTGCCCAGGTTTAATTACCAAAGTCTGTACCCAAATTACACTAGCTGCGTTTTCGCGTAGCCGTTTTGCTATTGACTCGTGAGAACCGGTAGGGGAATTCTTCGAAATCGAAATCATCACATCAAAACAACACCCTGCAGGCTCTCAGTGTAGCAAATGCAAAACGTCTAGTTCCACAAGACAAGCCCTGGCGAAAACGCAGCTCTATCGGCGCTACCTGTATGATACCAGTATAATAATTATGCATTCATACTTTTGATCTACTAGACTAAATAGGCTAATTGACATCTGGGTTAATACAGTCTCCAACTGCCAGATCTACTACGGTAATTAATATACAAGTGTTACCAAAATTGATTAACATTTTGTTTTATTTTAGCTTATAAATTAAGAAAACAAGTTTTAAACATATTTATGAGGCTAGCCTGCTTTGGGAATAGGTTTAATTAAATTGCTTTTTGAATAACAAATACCTAAATTTTTTATTTAAATTTTAAAGTGAGCTAGGACATTGCCTACTTTAAACCATTTGAGAATTCATATATTTACTTGCGCTAATAACATTACAAGTTAAAACTGATGTCGATAACGGTTTAATTTTTATTTTTTTAAAAGTAGAATTGAAGTGGGGAGGTATGTACATGGGGTAAAATGTCACCGACTAAAAGTATGTTACTAAAAAAAAAACTAGCCTATGTATACACAATTTACCATATAGACTGGGACATTTTCCCCCATGTATGAATTTGCTCCCCACCCCCCACTTCGATTCTACTAGGTAGCCTACTTACCGTATTTTAAAATAAAATTTAATGTCAGTTATCGACCGAGATTTAACTTGTAATGTTTAAAGACATTGAGCAAATATGAATAATTCAATGGTTACTTAGTTTTTTGATCTATTATTAAAATCATATATATATTTTTTATTTATATTTTAAAATAAATATTATCAAGGAAAAAATGGTTAGATATACCACCGGTTATATTATTATGATGATAAGACGAACTTTGAGTGATTTTTGTTACCACCGTGGCCTTGAAAAAAAAATCGTCTTAAAAGTAATAATACAATGTTGAGTTCTTTTAAATAATGAAAAAGTAGGAAGTAGCCTATATGGAAAGAATTATTATTGTGCAAAATCAGCTGTTTACAATATTAAATTACACATTTTTATAACTTTAAATCATAATAGTGAAAACCGTGATTACATAAGAAACCTGACAGGCTAATTATAGACTGGTGTGTTTGAATGGATTTTACTTGGTCACAGCTATAAAGAAAAAGCAAGTTATCTGGGTTTTTTCATTGAATGATTTTTAATACCGTAAATGACCCAATACAGTCCCGGGCCTCTAGATTTTAAACATTAGGGGACATCAGATCATGACTCAGAGACCCAGTCATTAATTAATAGAGGAACGGAATTATAATAAAGGAGTTGGATCGTGCGAAGAAAATTCTGAATTTTTTTTTTCTAAGATCATAGAGTAAACTACCCTTCTTATCTGATGGGATTTCAGATTTAAAATGAATACATCACCGAAGAAATTCCGGAGATTATAGACCGTTCTAAAGTTGAATAAAATATATTTTTGTCAACTTCAGGTGCTTCCATAGAAATCTAAATTACAATTCTGGGTCGTATGCTATTTAACTCGAATTTCTTCGGTGACCTTTCATTTTTAAAACTGAAATTTATCATCAGATGGGTTTACAAATTTTTACAAATTTCTTGATAGCCTACTTTCATGTTTAAATTTTTTTGACATGGGATTTTCCTATAGGCCTACCGGCTACAGCTCATCTTAAATCCACCATGAAGCTGATTTGACCAAGCAAATATTGTTTACGTAAACTCGCTCGTACGAGTATTTAACATTAAGTACCACTATTTAGCAGATAAGTTTAATCTCTAGATAACAATTTATTGACATTAATTTGTAGGCTATAGCTCAATATTTTTGTTTGAGAGCCCAAGCAAGCAGCTCTAAGTATTTGTTTTGGTTCAGTGTGGCTAAGTTTTATCTCAAATAGTGAGTGGAGAGAGAGCCTTGGTAGAACTTGTTTGTTGGGTCAAAATAATTTGCTCTAGATATAATATGAGTACATGTACAATAGAGATGAAATATGATTCTTATCTGGTCGTCTGACTTCCTGTCCAATAGCTAATCGTGATACACTGACATACGCGAGGATTATCCTCTTTAACATTTGCAATTTTCACATTTAAAGTGCTAGGGACATTTTATAAAGTCTTTAAACAATTGAATTATTCATATTTTGGGTAAACCACCCAATTATTGGCCCTTTATGCAATGTGGATTCCAGATTTTAGAGCAGACGTATTAAGCTTTCTGAAAATCGGTTTCAAATTGGTTTTTCTACATTTTTAAACGGCCGGTACAGAGAATGAACGTAAAAAATCAACCCGTAAAAACAAAGTTTTTTTACTATAAATGCTTTATATGCAATGAATTCCCCTTGCAGAGACCTTTTCATAGACACCTCACACGACCAATTTGGCCTAAAAGTCATTAACTTCC
>JAQGBM010001397.1:0-10744 GCA_034698405.1 Symphylella vulgaris | reverse complement strand
TTTATGTGGCTCTTTTATCGAGTTGTAAATTGGACATTTGGCTCTTCCCAAAAAATTCTTGGCCACCTAGGGTCTAGTATATCATCCGAAAGAGCCGCCACTTTTAAGAATTTCACCCATCCAGTTATTTTTATGAAATCGGAATTGAACATGATCCATAATATTATTAAGATTCAGAGGCAATCCCTATAATATAACTCCCATGAACACTGGCGCTCTCGACATGTACTGTGTTCTGTGTAGACTAAACTTCGAGTCGAGTTCATTTTGGAATTTCGGTGGTTTAGTCAGCTGCCATTTCGGATAAGTCCTGGTCGATCATGTCTGTTAAATCCAACTCCAAGCAATCTTGTATCTTGCTAGTATTGTACCATGTAAGTTATTATACGGTATAAACGTTTGCCATTTTTAATATTCCTACGGATAACACTCTCTCATTTCAATCGCCCGCCAAAATTTGTCAGTTTTGAATATGAATTGGCGAACGTGAGCACGCAGCACACGTGCTCGTGAAAAGCGCGTGGTTTTGACATAAACACGTGCGTTTTTCATTTATTATTCACGGAGCGAAAGGTCCGCGAGATCGCGAACTCTAGCAGTCAGTTTTATTGGCTGATGTTAAGCAGAGGGCACGCGGTAGGCAGGCGCGGCGCTGGCGCGGCGCAAACCAATCAGCGACAAACCGTAAGCGCAAATATATTGACCTTTTTTTCTCAATGGGTCGCTCTCGTAACAAGAAGTGAGTAAAAAACGAATTCTTCGGATTTGTTTTGAACGTTATTATCTATATATTGATATACCGAAGGTATTTTCGAATGAAATAACTTTGCTGCAATACAAGTAGTCCTATATACACTAGGCTATACACCGGCTATACACCGTATATTATGGCTTTTATATTATAAGGTATGAGTTAGATAATAGCGATATAAGTTATACCTGGAACGGTTTCTTTCGAATAAGGGTAGGCCTATATTGCCAAATTTCTGTTCGGTGTGGTCTATAATTATTATTACTTAGCCTACTGTATATACAACTGCATATAATTTTTTTTTTTTGCAAACTGTACAGTACGGTAACTTGTTGCTGCCCTATATACCCCTAACTTATATAATACGAAGGCATTATTATATTATATCGATATATTTTATATTATCGATATTCAAAAAGCATTACTAATCGAACATCGATAATGATCGAAGGTCAGATTTGCATGACATAATTATGGACTCTGCATCATACCGGTAAATGAAAGAGGCGATTTTGTCAGCTATGCTTCAGCTTGTGGTCACCGGAATGGTCTCGAACTTTTAGTTCGAATGGAATAAGGCATCCAATCTAGGCAGATATACTGTATTTATAGTTTTGTTTTGTTTTGTTTAAAGGGTGTTATTTACAGTCTCTTTCAGTCTAGGTAGACTCTATATAAGACTTGTATTTATAGGAATACGTTCTACACTGGAAAACTCCGACCAGAATAAGTCCAACAGGAATAAGTTCGTAAGTTTGACACGGATATGCCAGACACGATTAAGCAGCAGTCAGCTGTTGCGACAAGTTGGACCATATAAAATCGATTAATATCGGATAGGCTATATCGATTTATTCTGGGTCAAAATCTGTTTTTGCATTGAATTTAGGCATTATAATGCGTGTAAGAATTGTTATTCGTATCGAAGTTATGCTTGTCGAGGTTATTTCGTATCGAACGGTATCGAATTAAGTTCGATTAATTAATTATTCTTGTCGCGGGGTTATTTGATCGTAATCGTATCGAACTTATTCGTATAATTATATCGAAGTTATTCTTGTCGGGGTTATTTCGTATCAAACTTATTCGTATATCGAAGTTATTCTTGTCGAGGTTATTTCGTATCGATTTGTATATCGAAGTTATTCTTGTCGGGGATATCGTATCGAAGTTATTTCTTATATCGAAGTTATTAAGCTAATTGTCGAGGTTATTTCGAATCGTATATTAAGTTATACCGGTATTGAAGTTATTGTCGGGAATATTTCTTATCGAGCTTTAGTTATTCGTATATATCGAAGTTATTTCGGATCGAACTTATTCGTGTTGGAGTTATTTCTTTTCGAACTTATTTGTTATCGAAGTTATTCTGGTCGAATTTATTCGTGTCAAAGTTAAATTCTTATCCCTGCATGCTGTCTAAGATTTTCTTGTTGCAGTTATTTTCTTATGTCGAACTATAATCTTATTCTTGTCAAACTTATTTATTTATTCAAGCCTATCATATTTGTTTGTCGAAGTTATTCGATTATTTTGAGAAAGTGATCGGAATTTATTCCCACTCAACTTATTTAAATTTACTTCCACAGTCTGTACTTATAGCCGATCTGCTATACTTTATCATGGCATAAAAGTTAACGCTAGCAGATAAGTTATTACGAATAGCCGAATAAGGAGTATTGAGAAAGCCTATTCTGAAATCTGTATCTGTACTTACCAAAAACTAATTCTTTTTTACTTTGACCAAACAGGGTCAACTTATAAATAATAAAGAAGTCACGAGTTGGGTGCGGGGAAATACAAACAAGGAGCCAGCCAGAGCACGCAGCAGTTTGTTTTTTATGCCACCATGTGACAACAGTAATCGAGAAAACCGACATAGTGATATTTATTGGAGATGAGGCAATGCAATCAGCGCAAGGCAGTCAGTTCAATTAGCAATGTTTATCAGGCTTGTCAGTTAAAGTGAGAGAGTCTATAGAGTGTGAGTTAATGGTCAAATCGTGGCAGTGTCATTAGCTGCCTCGTGTTTACAGAGATGAAAATCAAATGTTTAGTAAAATAAAAGTAAGCACCACGGAGGACTAATAGTAATAAACAAGTCGTTATATTAAAAATGACTGCTAGCTTGTCTATAACGGAAAATTTCTGTTAGGCTAAAACTAAAGTCCGGAATTAGGCCAAAGTCGAAATTCGAGCTCTACTGTACTTTCTTACATTACAATCTTTAGCCTAACTTACCAGTATCATTATTATGTGTTATTCAGTTCATTTGCATGCAGTTGGGAACACACTTTTTATATAGCTTTTACAAACATGATGTAAAGATCTGCATGTTTTTATGTTAACGTTGGGTCTTTGATTTGAACACGTAAGCTATTCGACCTTTTTGGTTCAACTCCCCTCAGGTCCAAAAACCTCATTTAAATTGTAAATGCTCCTACCCCTATTATGCAATATGTACTGTATACAATCTGTGTCATAAGCAGCCATGCAGTACTTATACAATTCACATTTACGACAAACTACGATAATGCAGTAAATAATTAAGTTTGGTATAACTTAGTTTGTCGTAAATACGAATCTTAAGGCTATAATCAAGCAGATAAACGACTAATTTGTCTGAAACTATATTCTCATTCACCTATATCCATGAGAACCACCTATACCCACCGTATAGTACTCGGATAGGTGGGTGAGAATATAATTTTGGACAGTGCTTGATTCACATTTACGACAAACTATACAATCACTACGATACACATTTACGACAAACTACGATAAGCTAAGTTATATCAGTCGGGTCTTAGCCTACAGACTGCGACATATTTTTTTCGTAAAATTTAATAGAAATTGCTTTAAAAATTCGGACAACGTTAAGTTATGTCTTTTCTTCTCCGGATAATTCGTCTTAAAAAATTAAGTTCATAACATCTATTCGTCTACGAACTACATAGGCCTACTGTATCTCACCAGTTGGCAATGTTCAAAATTCAGGGAACAGAATTTAAAAATCATGATGACGTCACACTTTGACGTCATACGGTGCAGTTTTTGGTGGCGTTTTTTGGGGCTCTGGAGTGGAATTTTTGAAAAATTGGAAATGCATCATGAAAGGGGGAACATTGTACACATAATATTTAAACTTCATTTTCCATGCTACAGACACTTTAAAACTCTCAGTCCAAATATGTGGACACTGTCTGAACAGCGAACAATAGGGCATGTCGCCGCGGTTGACGCTGTGATCGAAAATAGAGTTATGAGGCCGATATTGTTTCCGGTATCGCGCGGAATCGCAAGTAAACGCGCCCTGCTATGCGCAGCTTTATGCAAACAGGAAGTGAAATCGTATCACAACAAAACAGACACATGCGCGGCATGACATGCCCTATTCTCTCTCTCTTTAAGGGCGTTGGACCACCGTGAATCGAAAGTATCAAGAAAATTGTGAATTCCGCCCTCCCCCCCCCCCCAAACGATATATTAAATTATCCTTCTGATGGGATTTCAGATTTAAAAACGAACCGAACAAAATCATTTTATTTTTTTAGGTTCTAAATTCTTAAAGTGTCTGTAGCATGGAAAATGAGGTTAACATATTATGTGTACAATGTTCCCCCTATTTCATGATGCATTTCCAATTTTGTGAGCAATAAATTGTAAAATTATAATAATTATTTCTTTGGTTGTTTTAGATCCAGAAGGAAGATGATCTAGTCAAGCTCATCAACTGCTTCAACCAGGGACAGGGACTCGATGACCTCCATGCCATCATTAAAAGCGCCGAATGGAAAGCCGTAAGTTCTTAATTTTATCACAGAAAAATATATTAACGATGATCGATAATTATTCTAAATCGATTTTTGTCTTTAGATTCTCGATGCCGTCACCGCCAAGGGAGCAAATGCCGACAGATGCATCACCCTCGTCAAGCAACTCATCGGAATCAAGGATGTCAGTAAGTATCGATATTTTTTTGTTTTTATTAGTTATGGATTCATCGATTTATTGTGAATCGATTATAATTTTAAATAGGGAAAGCCTTTATGAAGATCGTGAAGAAATCCAACGATGCTCTCGCTGACATCAAGGCTCTCCTCGACAAGATGGCTTTGGACGACTTCCTCGAACCATCCAGAAAGAGGGTAAGAATTCTTTATAATAACGCTATAGGAGGAACAAGGTGCCTGTAAAGAAGTGTCGATGTCGAAAAACAAAACTAAAAATCTCGGGGAATTTTTGCAATTATTTTGAAACCACAGAACAAGGAGAATTTTATTTCCAGTTTCAGCGTTAAAGACCCCAGCCTTTGGCAAAATTGCTAACTTAGTAACTATACTTTAAAATGCCGACCCCTCACCGGGAAAAAGCTAATGATGATGATGATTTTAGAGATTTGGTCTATAAAAAGTCAAGAAAATACGTTCATGTTCAGTTTCACGTGAAACTGAAGCACAAGCCGTTTCTGTAAATTCTGAAACCGAAACCTGTGTAGTAAAAATTTGAATTTTTCACGCGCTACATCATAGTAATAATTGTATGTGGAGCACGCGCAAAATTCAAATTTTTACTACACAGGTTTCAGAAACATGATGCAGATACAAAGAAACGATAAATTCTTTGCTCACGCGCGAGAAAAGAAAAGAACGGACTCTCTTTTTTTTAGCATGCGATTTGACTATTTCACGTGCTCTTCTCATTTAAGGTGGTTTACTGCAGGTTTAGTTCGATATTTCGATGTTTTCAAGTTTTCTGGTTAACAAGTAGGAAAATCGGAACATCAAGTATTAATATTATTGTAGAGGAGAGTGAGACGCAACTTTTAAGCCCATATTTTATAGAAATCGATACATTAACTTGATTTCTAAACATCTTAAAAAAATAAATATGGGCTTAAAAGTTGTGTCTCACTCTTCTCTACATTGATACTTGATGTTCCGATTTTCCTACTTGCAGTAAATCACCGTTCCCAACTATAGGCATGCAATTCCAATTCTTGGTTTTTTTTTCATATATGGGCAATAAAAAAAGGGAAAAATAGGTAGGGTAAACCACCCCATTATTGGCACTTTAAGGACTTAGGTAGATGTTTAATTTCCCCAGGCAATATATGTTGCAGCTTTAAAAAAAACCTGGTTTTTCTACAACATTTAAGATGTTATAGTAAAACAAACACAAAAGTTGTTAAAAAACCAGTTGTTGGCACTCCCTATAGTAGGCCGCTTTCATCAAAATCAACAAAAATACAAGAACCCTTTGGTTGCCAATAACTGGGGGAGGGGGGTGCCAATAATAGGACAGTTTACCCTATATTACGGTACTGTTATTCTCGATCGCAAACCGCAGCAATGCTGATCGATGTCGTAAATCTCGTAATCTGTAAAATGGTAAAGTTAGTGTAATTAGCAAGAAATCTTGCTTCAATTTTAATAGTTTTATTCAAGTGTCAGATAATGTGACCTGATAAGTTATAATAATTAATGCAATTGCAATGATGTTGATCATTCGGGGTTAAAAGTGAGAGAATAGAACAAGGTTACCAATGTGTTAATAATTGTGTGCTGCTTGCTGTCTATAAGGACACTTTTTTGTAATTTTATGACATTAGAGTCTGCATGGTTCTGTGATATTATACGTAGGTATTGCAAATGTGCTGAAAATCTGAAATTTGATTTTGTTCTTAAGTCATAACTATGCTACAGCTGTGTTCTTTTCTCCAATAAGAAGTTGAGTAACATTTGGCTTAAGAAGTTGAGTAACATTGAGTCAAATGTATTTTAATATTTTTAACAATTTTTAAAGTCAAAAAAACCAAAAACCTGAATTTTAAAAATAGTAAAATACATTTTAAGAAAATATGAAGTTTACGGATCCCTACAAGAATAACTGAGCTTTCCTATGGTATATTTTTATTAATTTCCATAGCTTGTATAATGAGTGGTAGCTCACAGAAAATGACCTCACTTTTTTGGGGGGATGTCCCTCTTGGTCTTAACTCGTAAGACACTGGTTTTCGATCCGATTTTAAGTACCACGTTAAATAAAAAATGGTTCCACTTACCTGGAAATGCAGGATTATGGTCCATATCAAACCCAAAGTGAGCTTAGGGTTTCCATCTACTATGTCTTCAGCTCGAATGTTAACTAATTTAATCTGTAAAAACAACAAATTCAACGTTAGAAAGATAATATTTTAATAGAATAAGTTAGATAAGGGGTGGCCCACAGCCGCCGTATATTTAAAGTCAAATTGCAAAAGAACGACACACGTTTGGAAAAATAGGTTTGCTGTTTTTAAAACAGTAATTATTAATGAAAACAATAAAAAAAAATCACAGTCCAACTGGACCTTGTTTTGAACAGGCACGCAGTTTCGTAAGGAGGTGTCCGAAGAGAGTTTTCCCGGATTCAGCGGCAATTTTCTTCGAAATGCGCGTCCAGATTCTATTCATATAGAATGGTGGTAGGTCGCCCTTCTTGCTAAAAAACTGCACACAGACGGTGTGCAGTTTTTCAGCAACTTGGGACCACCTCCCAAGTCCCGCTCGAAACTGCGTACCTGTTCAAAACAAGGTCCAGTTGGACTGTGATTTTTTTTATTGTTTTCATTAATAATTAGTGTTTCAAAAACAGCAAACATACCGTATTTTTCCTATAACTTGTGTCGTTTTTTTGCAATTTGACTTTAAAAATACGGCGGCTATATAAATGGGCCACCCCTCTATTTTAAATAACTTACCTGTCTAAATCTTAAAAAATCTAACGCTATCTGTACATTTTGGAGATTATGAAACCGCATACTCCCTCGTTCCCGAGGCTGAAAAACAGAAAACAAGAACTTTAACAATATAGTGGCCTTAGTGGGTCTTTTAAAGTGTTTTTAGTAGCATGGGGTCAAAGATAGCACCCCGTAAAAAATTGGCAGTAAAATCATAGGTCGAAATGTCAGTAATTTACTAATTTTCGGCATACTGACGTTTCGGCCTACTCCCCGAGCTCCGTATTTTACACCAAAATTTTAGTCTTCGATAAATCTTTTCGAAAACGTATTTAAGTATGGGGTTACTGCATGAAATAAAAAAGATATTTTGTGTTTGACTGACGCATATATAATAATGATATATCTCAAATATCTTTTTATTTTATTCTGTGATTCTATAATATTTTTACTGGGGTTCGTACACTTGTTATCTCAAGATTAGGAAGAAGTGGAAGAGATAATACTACCCATGTCCATCAATTGTCCTCTTCCCCTTCCGAACTCCGAAAAAAAATACGAATCTAAGACGCACACGCCCAATTTTGACCGAGCCGATTTTAGTCAAAAAGTGCGTCTTAGAATCGAATTAATACGGTTTTAGTTTTAAAACTAGGTCATTAATATCGATCGTGTGACACACTCGAAGGACCCTATTGAGGCCCCCCTTGTCCTTGATAAAGGCTACTTACCAGTAGTTCCCCTGAGAGAACCTCCAGCAAGGAGATGAGATTGTGACCATCGCGCAGATCTGCGAATAAATCGTCAACACGCTTGTTGGCCTGAAAATTATTAATTTATATTCATTAATTAAGGGTAACTTACAATAAACAATAAAAAAAACACATCTACCATGCAACTACAAATATAAGGTTTTTAACAAGAATCCTTCCACCTTCATTCTGGGCTAATGTACCATGTTAAAAAGGGATAAAAGCCCGTTCCAACCATATACGAATCATGGAAATCCGTTACCTAATAGCTGAAATTTTTACATTTTAAAAAATCTCAAAAATAAGCTAATTCAAAATCATCGTATTTTTGAATTATTGCCTATACTTTAAAATTTAAATATCTCAGCGATTAGGTAACGCATTTTTCATGATACTTACACCGTTACAAAGGATTTTTATCGGTCTTTAACGAAATATTAACCCCGAATAAGGACGGATAGATTTTGAACATCAAAAACTAATTTTGCTAAGACGTGTATAACAGAGGCATGCAATACATTAAACTCGGACTAAGACATGCAGGTATAGCATGCACACAACGTTTAACGGTTTTTATAAGGACTTACGGCTGCTGAACAGCACCCCCGACATGACGCTGTACACACGTGAAGGCAAGTGTAAGTCTGAAAGAAAGAAAGAGACCAAAAAGACCGCCACCATTAAAGCAAAAGTTATTTTATATACCAATATAATAGCCCAATAGTAAGTAATTAGTAAGTTATTAATTATAATTGCAGAACTTAAGAGATTTAATATTATTATTAAACTGGATTTGATTTGGTTACGGAAATGGACGGGATGATCAATTTAAATACGAAACTGGGGTCTTTAATGTTAGTAATTTAATTTCCTAAATATTAATAGAAAGAAGAAAATTAAATTAATCATTATCAGCCAATTAAGATTTAAGAAACAACCAGTTGAAACCCAAATGGAGTAGGGTCAGTCCGTCACTTAAATAAGGTCCCAGGGGTCTCAATGCTCAAGGACCAAAAAATGGTTTTAATACTTCATATTTTTTGTGTGCTATAGATCCCTTAAAAATTTGGGAAGCTTATTGGTCTCTTCTTAATTAAATACGGTACAAGGTAATTAATATTAAGCTAAGTTACATAAGTTTATTAGGCTAATATTTTTGTATCAAGTTAATTAAGTTATAATCATTTCAAGTTCAGGGACCCCAGAAATGTTTACCTGGACAGTACTAGGACACCCAATGGGTCCCTGGATCACCCCTTTAAAGCCACGTTAATTTTATTCACACTGATACCCTTTACAAAGCCCCTATGCAAGTAGGATTTAACTAAGTAAGTAGAGAGATTAATTTATCAGAATATTAAGCATTTTAATAAGAGTAATAAAGACTCTTAAGAAGTAAGAAAATCGCCGTTTCTTGACATTCGGAAAGATATTTAAAGCTAAAAATAGGTTAGAGAACAAAAAAATAATAGATATTTCGAAGGAAATACTAACCTCCAGATATCTCCAGTGCTGGATATTCGCATGAAAAGGAAAAAGAGAAAAAAGAACAATAAATATATAAACATTTAAAGCATAACATTCTTATAAGCATCAAAAAATAACAGAAGAAAATTACATTAAAAAATATACTATGTAACAAAGCTCATACATTTATTATTATTTAAATGAATTTATCTTTAGGCTAAGAGTTTCGGTTTTCATATTATTTTATTATTTTTTCTATTTATTTACTTATTTAATTAAAATTTAAATATTTATTTAATCCCATTATTATGTCCAATTAGGGCCTACACAAAGTGACAAAACCCAATATTTTGGCCACCTTTGTCAGGTTTTTTTTTAACTAATACATTGTGATTTGGCCTCTTATTTTTAATTATTAAAAAAAAAGTAATAAAAAGATCTTTCCAACAGTAGGCTATATTTCGTTTTATAATTTTATTTCTGTGATGCGTGATTACTGTATGTCTGCATGGCGAATTTATGAAATTATGTCCATAGACAATTAGACAATAGACATCCATAGTAAATTGCTACTACTCGTCATAGGAGCTGGCTACCACATCGACCTATAATTACACATACCGAAGCTATAAACACTGACATACCAAGAGATGGGCAGTCTTTACCGGGATTCGAACCCGCGCAAACTTCGTGTCACAAGAGATCGCTTTATAGGCTACCTCAAGACTACCGGTACCAAAAAAAGCCATCATACTCTTATAAATATGCGCGATTTTACGGAATTTAATTAATTATTTAATTACAGTAAAAATTAAATACCATTTTTGACAAATCAACCTTATAAAAACCAAAATTATTTAACCTATTCGAAGAATCAAAGTACACGAAAATTCCGGCAGATGGCACTACTTCCCTTTGACCATCATATCATAATTTTATACCTATAATTTAACCTACTTTCACTGTCCTGTTTTTCAAAAAAGCAGTTATTATTACAACTGGTCCTCCTACACATAACCACTAAACGCCAACCCTTCCCAATCCTTCACCTTC
>JAQGBM010001396.1:0-10744 GCA_034698405.1 Symphylella vulgaris | reverse complement strand
AAGAAGCGTAAACAAGGGTATAGGGGGCGGCAATTTTAAGCGGGCCTAGGGGCGGCAAAAAGCTAAATACGTCACTGATAACGGCATCTGTGGCTTTCTTGGTAAGTTATTATCAGGGATGGATCCATCTCTTATATATAAGTTATATATACATATAGCCTAATGTAATTTATATACTTATACTCGGTAGTCTATAAACCCAATTCTTTTGCTCTAAGGAACAATCGCGTTCATATTTTGGGAGGGCATTCTTTACCCGAACCGAACCTGATTTCGATTAAAAAATTATTTTCGAATCCAATCCGTTTATATAATAATTGCAAATAAATGCTATTTTCTGTATTAAGCCGATTTGTGGAGTTTGGGGATTGCTACCCCCTTCCCCCCAAAACCTTCTAATACTCCTTATGAGAGTAGTTCGTAATTACAGTTTTGCAATACTTTCGTTTATTTATATCAGTCAGAATCGCGATTTTCTGTGAAAGTATCGATCCAATCCTTCATTTTGCGGGGGAAATAAAAGTTCTAAGAGACGTGTAACTTGCTACCAGGGAAACTTCAAAAGGATGCCGTCCTACGGAGATACTAACTTCAGCTATATGGAATGCTTGGGAGTAGTTTATAGTATTATATATAGTTTGTGATCTCCAGTCAATTGAAAGTTTGACTACATGACATTTTATTAAGGAATCTCTTGCCATCATTCGAGGTTAATAACTTATGACACACGTTAAAGATGGAAAAAAGCCCGTTCCGAAGATATAAGTATCTTCTGCATCATTTTGATGCGATTTCCGGTTTAAAAATTGTGGGTCACTGAAGTAATTTTGGAGATTTTTAATTCTAAAGTTGGTAAAATATTCGTGCTTGCATAAGCCAATATAGAAACCTACCGTATACGAATATGTACTGTACAAACTTCTGGGGCTTAAATCTCCAGAATTTCGGCGGTGACTTGACATTTTTAAAGTTTATGGAAATCTCATAAGAAGGGTTAATTTACTCTATTATACATAGGAACAAATTTATAACTTTCTTGATACTTTCATTTTTATATGGCGAGATTTTTCTATACCAGTTTCAACGTCTGAATTAGTAGGCCTAGTACATGAAGGAGTTAGGCTTATCCCATATTTACCTCAGTTAAGTTATTACAGGCTTACAGGTCATGAGTAGGCCTATACTCCTTTTTCTCGGCCGCGGCAGCTGTAACTAAGTTTAGGCGCCACTACGTTGTATAAGCGATATACTCACGTTGACGTCAAAAAAATCTTTAAAAAAATTGTATCTTCGTAACCGTTGAACGGATATGGACGTGTGATACATAGAAATGACCGTACTCAATCGAACGTCAGTTTTTCTTCAATATATTTTTATTTCATGCTGTGACACCATAATATTTTTGCATATTCAAATAGATCTATTTAATACGGTCATTTCTATGTATCACATGTCCATATCCGTTCAACGGTTACGAAGATACAACGAGATACAGTACAATTATTTTAAAATCTCTCCTAGAGTTTTTTTTGTCCCAAGACCACATCAAGTGACCATAAGGTCCATTAATGTAACTTAAGTTTTAATAATTATACTTTTAGAGATTAGAGGTTACATCTCCTTAATGGGTTAATTTAATATTAATTTATTGCAGATGAATAATATACGTGGTAAATTTATCAACGCATTAAAGGAGGCATTCCCAGACTTAGGACTTCGATTTGCGATCGGTAATTTGATAAACATTTCCGAAATTCTCAAAATTTCTCCTCATAACACGTGCATTCCTATTTTGTAAACAGGCGGTCAGATAAGCATAGACATGTTCCCAACAGGTTGGGACAAGACCTACTGTCTAAATTACTTGTCAGATTACAAGACAATCTACTTCTTTGGAGACAAGACTCAGCCTGTAAGAATAACATTATACCGTATTGCCATTCCAATCAATTCAATACTAAAAATATTTTTTTCAGGGTGGCAATGACTATGAAATCTACAGTGACCAGCGGACAATTGGTTACCCAGTGATGAGTCCAGATGACACCAAAACCATTGTGGAGAAACTATTTTTCTCTTCATCTTGATGCAAAAAGGATTTAAATAACACAGTATAGCCAAATTCATAATAATAAAATCAATTTTACTTTAATAAATTACTGTACCAAAAATCGTGTAATCGATTACATGATCACTCATTTATTTTTCAAACTGTGATTTTACCTTTACTAAGAAAATGGACGGGGAATGTAGCCTAAGGTAAAATTAGAATCTTTACAGTAATTTTTAATATTAAAATCCTAAATAAGCTGCTGGTGCCGGCCAAGCTATCTAATTGTTTTATTATACAGTACTTAAATTGGGGTATACTTAAAATGGGGTATTTTTATATGTACTTTACATATAAATAAATTAATAAAAATACAAAGTATTGAATAAAATTCTGTTTAGAAAAATTATTGATTGCTTTTAAGACAATTCATTAATAAAAAATATGGTAAGTAGATTATAGTAGCTTATTTATCTGTACTGCCCTGCAGATAAAAAAAAAAAAAGCAGTACAATATCTACAAAATTGTAGTTTTGACAAACAAACGTTTTTACTAGCGAAAAACTTAAAATGCTTATTGCTTAATCTAATGGATTAAGCATTACATGTAATGTATTACTTTTTAGTGTAGCTTAAGGATTTTCGGTCACGACAAATCGGCTCGTAATTTTTTCATAAAATTTAACTATATTAAATAGGGACATACACTGAGTGATAATAGGGGGAAAAAATGGCATGTTATCGGGGTGATGACAAAGTTATGACAGTTCAAAGTTCCCATAGGTTAACACATAAAATGCCTTTCCCCACTCTATGTACAGAAAAAACGTATCGTAATTTTTTTATGAAACAGGTCTCAATCGATCCGTAATAAAATTTGAAACATAAATATGTAATAAAAAAGTACTGTCATCGTACTTACTTAAGAAAAAAATCGAAAATACTGCATGCTTCATACGTTTAATCGTCGCGCGTCTTTACACCACCCAGACAAATGTAGTCGATGAGTTAAGAGCGGGAAACTTGAGTTTATGATTTTTCGTTATCGGAATGGCTGTATTTCTCATATAATACTGCTAGTAACAAACGACTTAGCGTACTACGAAATAGACGATATTTCGTGTTAGCTGTTAGTGAATAGTACCGCCTATAATTATTAAAAAAAAAAAAAAAAAAAACTAAAAAGAAAGATTCGTCGTGCAGTCCCAAACCTTGTAAGAAAATAAACCAAAGTCGCCGTAAGTAAATAAAATATCTGAACATTTATTTTAAAATGAAATCTCTGTCTTCTTTCACTGGAGGTTATAAATCATGGTGTCTCGAGACACCGTGTTCGTCAGAATTTTATCTGTTCGAAGACGTAAATTTTTTTTTACGTTTTCGAACAGATAAAATTCTGACGAACGTTTTGATATATAATATGCCCATATACGTTCCGGGGTTACGAAACCCTGCGGCAAAATCTAAAAAAAATTGGGCGATTTTGTCGCTCGTGTGTGGCCTGCATAACGAGGGTTTATGTTATCTACATTTTTTAAGCCCGATCATCCAGCAATATTTTTCTCCATTCATGTTGAATGGAGAAAAATATTGGGTGTTGCTCGTATATGAGTAGCTATTTTAAAAATTATTAAAGCACTGAATAATAGCGCATGAGTGATTCTGGAGGCTGCAGATTAACTCTTTGAAACTATAATCTTTTATTTGGTTTACGGTCTACAGTACACATTTATTTACACCCAATAATTTACAATTGAATTTAAGACTCTCTTGTTCTTTGTCACACGTACTTTCTGATGGAACTTTTCGGACAGAAGATTGATAATAGCATCCTTACCCCCACGCTCAAAGGCCAATTGCAAGTGGCTGAATCCCAGGCCACTCGCTGCAATTTTATCGACTATACCTTTTGATGCCTTTTTAGTTTCACGAAGGGGTTTTAATGTTTGCAACAGCTGGACCGGAATTCTGGTCATTTTTTCTTAGTGCGTTATCATAACGCACTCCCAAAGCGCGTGCGCAGAACTCGTAACGCAATGATGGAAGAAAAACCCTATTCTCGTGATTACGCATTACGTTAAAATTCCGTAACGCGGTAGAAATTATAACGCACTTCGGAGGCTGCTGTTAAGAGCATAACGCGGTGTTACGAATGTAAATAAATATGGCGGCCTACATGATTTTATGGGGTTTGAACCAAATGTCAAGAAGGAAAACTTTTAAACCAACACGCGATTATAATGAATTAGATAATGAAGAATTCAGAAAACTTTTTCGTCTTCCAAAGAGTGTTTTTGAAGAGGTGTGTGAGGCTGTACGAGACGATTTAAAGGGAGAAGAATTAAACAAACAAACTAAAATGACAGTGGAGCAGCAAGTATTGGCCACCTTGAGATTTTATGGGACAGGCGGCTACCAGCAATCGGTGGCGTCATGTCATTATGTGGCTTGTTCGCAAGGACAAGTCAGTAAATGTATAACCCGAGTGACTGACGCCATCATCAGCAACCTGTCCCATAAAATCTCATTTCCCGAAAATGGAGCTGAAAAATCGGAAGTAAAGAGGGGCTTTTATCAATACCATGACATTCATTTCCCTGGAGTTGTTGGTAAGTAACAACCATAATTTACATTACTACCGCGTAGCCTACTGTAATAATGAAAAATGCATGTAGGATTACAGCTTTGTACAGTTCAATTTTCCTGCCTGTTTTAAAATAACTACGGTACGATAGGCTATTAATCTAGACTCTAGAGTCTAGACAGTGACAGGTTACAGTACGAGTACGTCCTTCATCATTATGAAAGCTTAAATTTGTTTATTAGCCTAACAGAATAATCATATTATATGCCTTTTCTTTTATTTATGTCTAGGAGCCATTGACGGAACATTAATCCGAATTCACCCTCCTCCTGCAAACAGTCCAAAGTTCAACCAGGCGGCCTACCTCTGCCGGAAAGGCTATCATGCACTAAATGTCATGGCTGTAAGTATTAACATGAATCTTTAACAACATAATAGATTCATGGTAGCCTATTAATTATTAATTCTTTGAGTCTTAAATTAATAAATTTACTGTATGGTTTACTGATCTTTGTAGGTGTGTGATCATAAAATGAGAATCAGAAATATAGAATCAAACTATCCGGGTTCCTCACATGACTCTTTTGTGTGGAAAATGTCTCCTTTGAGACAAGCAATTGCCGATCATGGAAGGTTAAGGGAGGATGAAGAATGGATATTAGGTAAGAATCCGCATCCGTACTAATTTGACTTCACGAGTTTCGAGTACACTACACATACGCTGATTTTAACCTAATTAAGAATGCTGCGTATCTGTAGTTCTGTACACGAAAAAAAAAAAATTATCAGCCTAGACCTACTCTATAAAAATGTTTAAATATTATTTATTCATGGTTAACATTATGATTTATGCTATTACATATTTTTTTCAAATTTCAAAAAATGTAATATTATAATTAACTTTTTAATATATTACGAGTATGGGGCGGTAGGTATATGGTCAATGTACATACCCAATTTACCCATAAAACTTAGGTAAGAAATTTAAAAAAAATGCTAAATAGTAACATTGTAGCTTATCCTATAGATATACTGTACCAAGAGTATATAATTCAAAATGTAAGGAATTATATACTCTTGACTGTGCAGAAGTCTAATATCTAATAATGTTTTAGATTACAATTTTTTCTTATTTTTTATTTCACTCTTTTATCACATAGGCTATCATATTCGAAAATATTGCATATCGTATTTTACTATACAGTAGTTTAATCAAATTTAAAAAAATTACCCTGTTAATCACAAATCCAAATATGCTAAAGTATTTTTCCCATGTAGCCTAGGTGGGTAAAACACACAATAGAGCAAAGTTATCATAAGAGAAGTTATAAAATAAGTACATTAAGTAGGCTACTCCATACAATTCTGTAAAACTCTTTAAAATGTTATTATAAAAATATTAATTTTTTTTTTCAAAAATGTCTTATCACAGCAAAAGTCGTCTATTTTAGTACAATAAGTTATTAACTTTAAGGTGAATATAATTATGTTTAGAATGGCACTGAAAAGTATTTGTAAAATGATGTATCACATAAACAGTAGCCTACGTATGTTGTAGCTTATTAAAAAAAGTACAGTTTAAAACTGCATTTGTACTTTAAAGTTAAAACATTTCTTTCATCATAAAAGAGCACTCAACATTCAATATCCATACAATCCTACTTTATCACAAAGTAATGGTGTTATATTATAAAAAAATATTTAACTAATTTAAAAGTAGTTAAAAAATGACTTATCACAGTTAACAATATCAAAATTATTTTTTGCTTATCACAAAAAAGTACAGTTTAAAACTGCATCTGTACCCATGTTGTACCTACAATACTGATAATTATTATTTAACAAATAGGGCCTAATCATTATTTAGGTTGTTATTTTGTAATTATATTTTTGGCAATATTAAAAAAATTATCTTTAGCATGTACATAACACTTAAAGCATACATTTAAAAAAATTAGGCATTGTCAGTAAAAAAAATTAGGCATTGCCTGTAAAACTCAAAATAATAAACTTGGCAGTAAAACTCAAAATTATTGAATTATAAACTTGCCAGTAAAACTAAAAAGTATTGAATTACAAACTTACAAACTCAAAAATAATAAACTTGGCAGTAAAACTAAAAAAATATTAACTTACAAACTTGACTGTAAAACTAAAAAAATACCAATGTACCGTACAGTATATAAACTTGTTCTTCCATTTAATAATTATGTTGTTATTTTAGGAGACAGCGGATATCCTCTGGAACCATGGCTCTTACCACCAATTCTCAACCCTGCAAACATACAAGAGGAGGCATATAATGATGCGCATAAAAAAACGCGAGCAATTGTGGAAAGGTATGTAATTTTAAAATCAGATGCAACGGATTTTTACTGGTAGTGATGGGCAACTAGTTCCAAAAAAATTGCAACTTAATTTAATGGAAGTAGTCTACCATCATAATTATTTATTGGTAAATGTTAATTTATAATTAGGTTATTAATTTATTAATTATTTATTGCAGATGCTTTGGCATTTTAAAAATGCGCTTTAGATGCCTTAGCTGCCAACGGTACTTGATGTACGATCCTGATAAGTCATCATCAATTATAATAGCATGTGCAATTCTGCACAACATGTGCAGAGATGCTAACGATGAGGAGGAGGTACCGGACCCATTTGATGATGGCGATTCTATTCAAGATGAGGAAGATCCTTCTGCCATGAACGTACAATCATCAGCTGACGACGAAGATTATGCTAATACCCTTCCAGCTGATGCGACATTGCATCAGCGAGGAAGAAGGATCCAGAAGCGGATTTGTAGGAATATGTAAAGGTACTTTAAATGTCTTACCCTTATTACTCGTTTTCCGTCTCCACAGTCTGTGAAGACTTCTCTTTAGTTAAAGGACGAGAGTGAACTGCAGCAGTAAGACCATTCAAGGCTTCCACAATTGTCTGTCCCGTTTCTTTTAACTGTTCCCTCGCTTTGCTTATTTCCTGTACATAAAAAAGTTAATTATTATAGGCTACAGTTTTTATACACGGTAAATTTTTTTGTTATTTTTAACACTTAAATTAATCTCTCTTCGTCTTGCTGTTTATAATAAACCATACATCATTCATTCATTCCTTTATAAAGGACCCAACATAAAATACATTGACGTGGGTATGATTGTGCAGTATACAATAATATTTAAAAAAAATTTAAGTTATACTGTAGGTAAATGTCTATTTAAATAATTATTGCATGAACATTTTTTTTTTCTTTAATGGAGTCACGAAATTTCCTTACAAGTGCTCATTCTATGTTTATTTTACTCTTCTAAGATTAAAAAAAAAGAGGCAGACTGTCTACCATTTCTATCAATAGAGAATAGAAAAAATTTTAAATTCGTTATTCGTGCATTAGAATTGAAATACGGAGTAGCCTACATCATTATAATAGTATAATAACTTAGTGGCCTCAACTTAAAATTCGGTCATTTATGTTACAGAAGTTTCTACTATTAGCCAACTGTAATAAAAAGTTTTAATACCATAATAGTAGGCATATTCTTTGCAGCTACCGGTAACTATATTTTTTAAGTATTCAAAATGACTGTTTTCTAACTACAGTAGCCTACAGGTTGTGAATAAATTACATAGGCATTACTGGTAATTTAATAAAATTATTAGTACAGTATTAGGCCGTATAACTTCTCAAGGGTCAATATTTTGTTCTTGTAACTTGTAGCTGTAGGCCTACCCAGGGCCTACCAATTTAAAGTGGGCTGAATCACAAATATCTCTATTGTGTAACATTTATTTAAAAAAATTGGAATTTCTGGTCAAATTAATTAATTTTTTTCAGCATTTTCTCTGTAAATTAAATAACCTACATAAAAAATACATAGCCTACTGGTATGTATTTTTTCGCCTCAAAACACAATTGTAATTACCAAATAATAAATGAATAAAATATGTTGAAAGTTTATTATGTTTACCTCACTATTCTCCTCCATTCTTGTTAATACTGCATTTACAACATCTTTAGGTATTCTTCTATTTTGATCAAATCCCCTAAACCTGGCGGATGTCTTGGGTGGTTTATCTACTTTTGAGTTTGCATTTTTACTTTTTTGGTTCCTCTAAAAATAAAATGGACGGTCAATAAACATTATTAGATTGTTTTGTAAAATAAATATATATGATTATTTTGACACTTATTTTCAATGGCACAGAATGATCATTTATAACAAACATTCGAAAAATATTATGTGAATCATTATTAACATCAATGAATTTATAATTTTGAACACAAGGTGACAAGATATAAATTTACATATTGATACCACTAATAGATTAATAGGATAATAGGCTATTATCTTCTAAAGGTACAATACTCTAATCCCAAAGAAACAGGAAGTGATCTAAGTTAGGCATGCTGATTTAAATAAATAGCCTAGGCTACATAAGTTACTGTAGTTATTTGCTAATCGGGAGAACTTCTTGAATATAAAAACAATTAAAACAGCATCCCAAGCTTAATGAATACCAGTAAATTATTCTACAATAATTAAAACTTAACCTACCCCTTTTCCTTTGGAATTCTCTGGTGGTGGTGATGTGGTGGTGTTTTGGCGTTGTACATCGGTCGCTGCTGCTGCATGATCATATGTTAGTACAGTGCCAGGTGGCAAATCCTTGAGAAAATTACTGCCTTCATCAATTTCAAAAATCTGTGACAGTAAAAGTAAATCCCTTGTAAATATTAAAAGTGTTTATTGAATCATTAAGTATGGCATCTACGCCATCTAGGCATATATGGCTATAAGTACCGTATAGCCTATGTCTAAACTAAATAAATATTTCGACTTTGCAACTTACCTCCCCAGCATGCTCCCCATCAACAATGGTTGGTTCATTATTAAAATTGCTCTCAATGCAAAGCTCAGAATTGCCTAGTGAGTTGGATGGTGGATGTGCATGTAAGGGAGCTTCCTGCGCAAACACATCTTCAGGGCTATCATGAGATGGAACATAGGAGACATCATCCTGCTGGGTTGTAATATTAGCACTTGGAGGGCCATAGGAAATATTGCCAGCAGCAGCAGGGCTTGTTAAAGTAGCACTTTGTGTATAACGAGGTGCAGCATAATTTGTTTGAACTGGAGCAAAGGTTGTAACATGAGCCAGCTGATGTGGTGCTTTGGGATTGGGGTCCAATTTAGCTGATGCTTTGGGCCTACGGGTTGGGTTTAAAGGGAGTCTTGGACCACCACACCCATCAATCGAATCTTCTCCTATTAAACTCATTATTTTTAGCTGTAACTCAGATAGTTCTGGCAGTTAACACATCGACCTCCTCCAGTTTTTAATCTGGCAATTCTGAGTTTCCCAGCCTCCCCTTTAGTTTTGCTTTTTAAGTCAGTCCATGTTTTCATCCATTGCTGGCGAGTCTTACTTGGGCCAATTTCGGCATTCAGCATTTCGGTAAGAAGGTCCCAGTTTGCCGTTCTATCTTGGGCAGTATCGTCATTTGTTAGACTACTTGCGTTTGATGTTGATCGATTTTCTATTAAAAAGTTAACCATTATTTCCGTTTGGTTCTCGGTTTTCTTTTGGCCTCTTTTTCTTTTATTATTAATAGCCAAGTTCCGCTGCTCCTCTGCGGTATTATTATCACCCATTCTCAAAGTACTTGGAATAATATTAAAAAAAGAAAATAAATGGTTTAGTAGGCCTAAAACTGCAGCATGTGATTGTTTGTTTTGTTTTTGTCTCATAGAGATATCTATAACATAGACTGTCCGTCAAAGTCCAAAGAAAAGAAAACGCTTCTACAAAGGTACAATGTTAAGAGACTGTATTTAATGGCGCTACTATCAATGGCAAAAAACTGAAGTGATCAATCGACAATGTGGAAAAAAACATCACTGCGTTATGAACGCAATCATCCTCAACGATTCCTCTGAAAGCTGTCACCAGAATAAGGTTTTTCAAAGAATGCGTTATGAGCACCGCGTTACGACACACAGTGCGTTTATAACGCAAGCGTTAAGATCCATGACCAGAATTCCGGTCCAGGTGCTTGTTTCTCTTAAATTCAAGTTCCTGCAAAAGTGAGTCTGTGCTATGAACGG
>JAQGBM010001395.1:0-10750 GCA_034698405.1 Symphylella vulgaris | reverse complement strand
GTTAAAGACCCCAGCCTTGAGCTGGCAAAATTGTCCCTCTCCGGACGTCAGGCCTTGCAAGCCGGTCCTGATTAAGTGCTAACTACTTTAAGAGTGCCGACCCCTCACCGGGAAAAGGCTAATGGTGATCATGATATATTCACGATCTAACCAATCCAATTCCCTTTATCAGCCGAATGACTCAAGATTGTAACTTACTGTATTATACCAAACCACTGCAGCATATTATTATAGCCTATACAGAACTTTCTGAGAATCTGTATTTAATGCGGATTTTAATCCTTTTTCAATATAATACCATCACTGATGCGCTTAATAGACTTAGTGATAACATTTCCTGTTCTTAAATCACCCCGGCTGCTATGTTATGCATTCGCGCCGAATTTGATTAGATCTGTCACAGTATATAGAATCGACCATCGGCGCAACAAGCACACGAATAATATTCTAATAATCTCGGAAGGAAATAGCTTTTCTCTGACAGATTCGTAATTAAATTTTATACATCTGCATCCTTTAATAAAGCTACTTACATGATACGAGGGCTTATATACGAGACTGCGTAAACTTTCTTTTCTTAACGTCTCCTTATATATTTTTTTCAGATTGAGAAAAAGGTAGGCCTATATGCCCTATAATCCATTTTTGTTGAAAAAATATTATTTCTCGTATAATTATGATATGATAAAAAAAATAACAGACGATAAGATCCTTGAAACAAAAATATTATCGTTAGGCCGGGCAAAAACGAGGATGCAAAAATAATTTTTTTCTCCTCCGAGAACCGCGAGCACACGAGTGGTTTTACAAAATTATTGGTTCATGTTTCTTGGATCAAAATGATATTTTTGTATCCTCGTTTTCGCCCGGCCTAAGAGGCTTTATTAGGCTATATTACAAGATAGAAATCTTGTACAATCTTATTGGGTAAAATCTGGCTTATAGGCCTATACTATCCTGTCACCGGAATACGGGGGGATACCGATACGAGAAAATCAAATATGGATTTAGAATGGGTGGCTAAATTAGCTACCGGTATTATTTATTAGTTAACTATCCTCTCAAAATGGAAAGCAAATTTGGATTTAAAAAATTCTGCTAATTCGGATAATGAGTTATCCCCCTAATAACTCAGCATAATAATGTGTAGGCCTATAGAAAAATAATGATTTGTGAATAATTGATGTAGAACTCTAAGTATAGCAGGTATATTATTAATTCGAACACATCCAGTTCAGCTAACTACCTTGTAGCTACAGAAGCTATTCCAACTTATGCATGGTTATAATTCGTATAAACATTGTCATCCAATAACTTCATATAGTACACTACAGGGACCTCCACCCATCTCATGGGTATATATATGCCGCAGGATATAACTTGCGACTTGCGTATGTGATATAACGTCTGGGAAAAATATTTCTATTGAAACAATTAAACTATTTATGGGAACCTGGTGAACGCGATTTATGCCAAAGAACAATATAATAAATTTTTCAGTGGTTGAATCGAGAAACGTCCGTTTTCCGAGATTTATTGCAGGGGCATTGTTGTGTGAAGAAAACAAGGGTAAAATTGCATGTACCATAATATATTTTATAAGAGCTACCGTACAGACTGGATGTTTTTTTTTTTTTCAAACATATAGGGAGGACAGAGAATCCAATGCTGCGGTATAGCGATTTTTTCACCTTTTCAGTGTAATTCGTTTTCACCGGAAGGATGTAACAGTTGATGAAGCTGCTGTTTTGGGGTGGACCTGGAACTATATAGGATTTAGATTTAGCTACCGGTACTCGATCCATTACTGATATGTTTACTGTATTTTGTAGCTTCTGACCTGCATATTGAGAATTGGGATTAAATGAATACTCTGTACCATTTTTTACTTTTGCTATTCGACTGTTTGTGATTCGGAAATATAGCACTGATGACGAGTGCACGGGTATACGAATGTAAACTTTTTTTAAGCCTTATATATTTATACGCAAAATAATATTATCATCTACTGCCTTATACGGTACATGTTCGACATCTCGTATACGATTTTACGGCTTAGGCTATATGTGTACGAAACGAAATAGGCTATCATTCTGTCCGTTCTTCATACTGTATAACTCACGAATAGGCTAACTGTATGTATACAGTATTAGGTACACACAACTCGCATAATGCAAGTAACTGATGTTGGCATGCAGTGTGTACGGTATGTACGGTATATACAGTACACGAATTTGAATAATCTTTCTCTATAACCTGTAGCCTAACTTACCTACCGTACAAAGTTCAAGTGTTAATTCGTTTTGGCTTTCACTTTTGCAATGTATCATCCTTGTACCGTATTACGAATTCTGTTTCAATTATTCAAAACTTTAAAAAAATAATGGTATGAATGTATGATACCGTATATACAGAAATAACATCGTTATATAAATATTTGCATAAGTTTGTTTGTTATTTTAAACCTAAGCTTATATTATAACAAATTATTTTACAATATACTCGTACTCGGTACCGTACGGCGTATAGGACAGGTATAGGCTAACTTATATTCCGACTTCCAAGATAATGAGTTTAAAGATCTGAAAAAAGTTATAGGCCTATACTTCGTTAAATATAACTTAGCCTAATGGTAAAGAAAATGTAAGTAGGCTATATAGGGTAAACTGTTCTATTATTGGCACCCCCCAGTTATTGGGGTTCTTGTATTTTTGTTGATTTTAATGAAAGCGCCAATTACTAGGGTTTTTAACAACTTTTTTGTTTGTTTTACTATAACATCTTAATATTGTAGAAAAAACAATTTGAAACCGATTTTCAGAAATCTTGAAGTCTGCTCTGAAATCTGGTGATAATACTTTTTTTAAAGCTGCAACATATTGCATTGGGAAATTAAACATCTTCCTAAGTCCCTAAAGTGCATTTAATTGGGTGGTTTACACTATATACTAATATTCTGCCTATAGGTTTTCTTACTTAATTTATCTATGAAAATAATAATATCATACAGATAAGCTACCGGGCGGTAATTAAGTTATACCTATACCATAACAGTTCTGATGCCCTGTCGTTATAAATAGCGTATACAATTCTTCTTCAAGTTAATGATCTCCTTAACCAATTAAATAATTCAGTGTCTAACGATTTACGAATAAGAGAGGCTTCTGAACTCCGAACATATATAACCGGTTCCGCGAGTGTTAAATCATGCAACATCTCAGAAGTGATAAACTTACCGTTTTTTTCCGGAGCAGTGAATAACAGGACTAAGATAAAGCAGAATGCATTCTTTAACATCGGATTAATTAAGAGCTGCAGCGGTCCTCGTCCACCATCACGATGCGAAGAGCAATTCATTAGACAAGCACCTTTAAACATGGTTTAACCATCAAACACAGCACTTGACACTTAGAGTGTGCGATTGGCGAAAGCGCCAGTTGCTGATTAATGCAGGTATTTTCTTCGTTAAATGCTTTCTTCTTCTTCTTCTCCACCTCACTTCCAAAGAGCAATATTCTTATTGATTTGGATTTATGCTGTAAGAGCTATAATAATTAGTAACATATCGCACGGAAAACAGTAAGTCACATGATCCAAAATACACCCCAGTTTTCGAGGTTTCTGCAGCAGAATTTTGTCCACCCCATTGGGGAAAGATAAAACGTGTGCATGCACTATACAATCTCTCCGTTTCCCGATTTTTACGCTCTCTTCCCTTTTTCGATTCTCTTTCTCTCTCCTCACACGGCTTTGCGCGCATGTGCCGGGTTCGCTCTTTTCTTATATGCCATACTTTTGCGCTGCGAACATCGGTTTTATAGGCTAGTGAACTGCAAAGCTATACTTCTTCTCTTTCGTTTTAGAACGAGCGAAGATTTCTTTGAACTTTTGCGCATACCTGAAAAATACTAACTGGTTACGAAACATATTACAGAGAAGTAAATTATATGAATACGAAATACTTAGTTGTATCGATAAAGTTTATTGTTAATTATTTCCCGATACATTTTTGTTATTCCTGCATGATTTTCTGTTTAAAAATGTTAGGCCACCAACCAAATTCAGGAGATTATATTAAGTTAGGTTGTTAAATTTGAGTAAAATATTTGTTCGTCCATAGAATCTTCAACACTTTTAATCTAGAATCACAAAATCTAATAGAAAGAAGAATTAAAGGAATGACGAATTGAGAAATAGCCAAACTATATAGTATACGTAGCGCAACTGTCAATTATTGGTATAGGAAAACACTTCCACGTGTAGGTAGGTGTTTTCCTTACCAGTGTAGGCTATAAGGTACCGTAGTGGAACTGTGTTTAGTGTTTACCAATTTCCCTGAATTACATCTATGAGATCTTCTCACTATATGTTTTGTTATTCATAATCCTGTCAGCATTTTAAAAGGAAATCTCACCATCATAAAGTATCTGACAGAGCTCTTAGCAAAAAATAAAATCACTGTTTTCTTAATATACTCGTATAGTTTCATTTTCACAGAGAGAGGATTTGCAATACACGTACGTACAGTATACCGTACAATTTAGAAAAATAAATAACTAACCATATTTTAAATGTAAAAAAAAAAAATACAAGATGACTCTTGGAATAATACATACTCGTAATATTATGATGTTATTGTAGAAGAATTTAAATCAGAAGACATATTACTGTAAATACTGTAATAAGAGTAACTGACATGAGGGATCGGTATTTGTCTCTCGCCAACATGATTAAAGTTTTCATGAGACTGTATAAATGGCTGGATCTAACGCTCATTAAAATTCTATTAGCGGAGCAATACGAACAGGACAAGTATAATATCGAAAACCACCTTTCATCAGAACTGCTGTATTCCATCTGACGGTTTTGTTGAAACATATTAAAGTATAATATGCGCTACAGAAACGTTACTTTTTCGAAACGTTGTGTACGATATGACGCAATGATTGACTTCATGAAGTCTAAAATATAAGTTAATACCGTACAACGTACTTTTCAATATCCTAAACCTAAAATATTTATTTTTACAGTGCATTCCATAGAATAAGTTATTGTTAGATAGGCTCTTATGATAATAAGTTAAGTAGCCTAACCTAATATTATACATTATTTTATTCCTATCCCTTTTTTAATGAGGTAATAGAATAGCCATTTACCTGAGTCAGAGTCAGTACTTCATTATTCTGATTATAGCTCCTTTGTCCGTACAACATATTTGCAGCCCCATCCCCATCTGAATATTACGAACACTGCTGTATTGCAGTTGTTACAGCAGATGCTATAAGTTATATTGCAACAATTCAATATCAAGCACATATTATACAGTCGCTGCTTAGAAAAGCCTTTATAAAAAAAACTTATAAAGGAAAATATATGTCATAAATAAAATATGTATGTAATGTCTATGTATTTATTTTCTGACAAAAAGATACACATGCACCGTTTGTACGCTATAGGAAGATGGGAATATTTCATTGTCAAAATTTATAAACTGTATTTGGCTGAGAAAAAGGAATAAATTAATCATAAGCTCTATAAGGTATAATATAGTATTATCAAAAGACCAATATATGTTGTGATATAGGCTTTCTGATATTATTAATATGTTATTATGCGCAAACAAACATGCTCAGTCTTCTTGTTTATTATCCAGTCTCTCACATGTGCAGTATACTCTTGTTAGTCTACTACAGTAACACACCTTAAAAGTCAAATTACTCAGGCAGCATTTTACGTATTATTAAATTTGTTATAGACTATTTTGCCGGGGTTTATACCTATCTGGTAACGGCATACATATCGTACAAAATGCACTTCCGGTCATAGTAAAACGCCATAGAAAACAACCGGAAACGATTATGCTCATGTGCAGATAGATGCGCAAAAGCAACTTGTTTACAATGGCGAAATACCTGTAGTCTGTAGATAAAATTAACATTTCGTCTTTTTGGGGTACCCAGGGGGTAATTTTATTTATTTAATTTAACACTAAAAAAAATACAAAATGCGAGAAAAAAATTTAGAAAAATATTTTTTTAATGAATCCTTTCTTCGTCTGTTGTTGTCTGTCCGTTTGCCTTGTTATGAGGAGGCAGAAGACACACGAAGTGTTCCACAGTGATTAGCACCGCATTAGGTGCGCCTTTATGTTTTGGCAGCTTCTAGTGGCTTAGAAGAATGTGGATAAGAGAAGTCGGAAACTTGGATCCGTACCTTCGGAAGAAGGATATTAATATATTTTTAAAATGTAGCCTAATAATTAAGATTTTTTTTTTAGTAAACCGATAAAAATGATTGTCACGGGTGTAGGCTACCTATACTGTACACATTAATTTAATTTCTTTTGAATTTTTTTTACAGGATAACGAAAGGAAACAGTGTGGGCTGTGGTCCTATAATTATTACTAAGGTAAGTTACCTTATATTAATACAGTTAATAGGCTAAAATAATCATTAAAAATCGGGTAATATCTTCTTACAAGTTATGAAGTGCATTCATGTAAATATTGGAAAAGAGTGGTTTGAAAAAAAAAGTCTACTCAGATGACTTACCGGAATTTTATGAATTTAATACCTTCGGCAACTGAGAGTCTATGATACACAATATTATAATAATTTTAATAACCGCATAGCTGAAGTTTGCTTTTTTCTTTGGTTGGAAAATGAGTTATGTAAAACCATGCATTAACGCTTATTAGTTTTTTTCTTTTCCCTTATTACGTAATATATTTGAAGAATATGTTCGTCATTGCTGCAGCTTGGTATAAATATATAGAGTTTAACGAAATGAAAAAGTACGGTAATACGAAACCATTAATGAGCTATAAAAGCTTGTTTTTACATGAGTTTTATCTTAATATTAAATCCTTATCCTTTATATATTATAAAAATCCTCTTGGTAGTTATCAATTTTTCTTGTTTATGGAGGAGGAAAAGAGACACTCGACATCGTTTGTTATTTTTTATACTGGAGGTCTAAGCTCTATAATACTCAAATAATTTATGCCTCAGCAAATTTAATTAGAATTTGTTTGCCCAAAGTTTATATGAGCGTTTATTGTGAATTGCCACTTGAGGTTAAAACACACACTATATGATGCTTAAGAATGTTGTGTTATATGCGCTCCTGTTATTATCGTTTTAAATTAGAAGATTGTTTTCATAAACACTCAAAAATTTTTACACACCAGCATTTTGACCGTAATTGCTTGTTGCTGCGACATGGACCAATTGACATTTTCTAATTTGTTGTTGCTATACTTCTGCTGTTTTATGTCGCATTCGTAACTTATTAAAACCCCAATAATAATAACATAAAGAAATGTAAAGTGACATCTTTATTATGGCTTATAAAATTTGACTTAATTACCCATTACTAATTATTATGTTTTAACATCATTCTTCTCAGTCTTCTGTATATGCATGCAGAGTCAAGCCAAATTTTGACCTAAGGGCATGCCCATAGTAAACTCTTTTTAATTTTTGTTTGTTTGTTTAAATTTTGTAGATAATTTATTTCATTTCAAGTCCCTTATTATAATTTTTTAATTTCTCCTTAATCGTTGTACAATTCTAAAACAAAATCAAAGTAATTTAAATCGTAATTCACGTAAGCTTAGGTATTTTTTTATTTTGACAAAAAAAAAAACGTAAAAATAATATAAAATTAGCTTTCGGGCCATGTGAAACTACACCATTCTTGAAACCGTCGAAAAACATTAAAGATAAAAGAATATCGAACAAAAATCGATAGGCCTATTTATACCCTCTGGCTTATTCATAAAAATTAATACATATGTAATCAAAATATTGACTTTGTGTACTACAAATTCAATTCTCTTAATAAGGCAAGCCACAATATTTTGCTTACCGGCCTCTTTGCAGTTGGAAATTTCGAATAACATTTTATATAAACTTGTGCACCTTTTGCATGCAGCATGCATGCACCGGTAGGCTAAATGATAGCAATAGTCAATATGAAATATATACCAGGTATATGAATAATAATACTTCAGATTGGGTTGAATATGAATAAACATAAAAGAAAATTTTAAGATTAGGCTAAGATGATGACATTGATGAGCATAATTTTGTTTTATTTATTTACATTTATCTTTGCATTCTATCTATTTTTTTTTTCTTTTCATTTTGATCTTCTGTTTCTATAGGCTGAGTTATATACCCATATACCTATAGTATAAGGCAACAGTATCCCGAAAATGTCTAACATCAAAAACATATTCGAATTTTATGATATCTCTGTACGTTTGTGCTTCTAAAGGCCTATACAGTCATGATGATTGTGTACTATACTCTGTGTATTTTCTTGCAGAGTGTCTGATGCTGCCATACAGAGAAAATATGTCTCGCGTGAGTATCCGTGTATACTGTAAACTCCCTTAGGAACTGAGTCTAGTATAACGTGCACATTTTAAAGTGTATATAACACAATATACAGAATATTATACTTATGTTTTCATACTTTTCCTTCTCATGCAAGTTTTTTCACTTTTATCTTATACTTATAAGAGCATGTCTTAAATTCGGATTTTTTTTCTCTATAATAGGGTATGATCCGTATTATATAAAATACTATGGAGTATAAAGTAATATCTTTTGGTGCATTTAAATATTACCCAGAATATTTTCTCCTATATTTTAGTGTTAATCTCGTGCAAAAAAAAGTGCTTACTAAGGTCTATTTACTTCAAAAAAATATTGCACTTTATGTTTTTCTTAGCACATATAGAAAAATGACAAAGTACTTTATTTTTTTTGAAAAGAAAAGCTCTAAAAATAACCTATTTATGGAGCTGCATGCTTCGGGTGTAATGTAGGTTGAGTATCCTTATATACAAGGATTTATGCAAAAAGGAAATAAAATTGGCTTATTATTGTACAGTAATTTTCCATGGCACACAGTATTTTTATGAAATGAAATTGGATAAGTGCAAGATAAAAGACAAAAAATATCTTTATGCTTCTGTTATGCACATGATGATTTATACGGGTGAGATATTGACATTGCATTATACTGTATATCAAGCCATTATACTGTATACCAAGCTATTATACGGTACAACAGCATCCCAGTTGTATGAATAAGTGAATAAAAAATGTGATACAGGTCGCGTATAAAGAAATCCCAAATAAGATGCTCTTACTGCATATAGTAATATCATGGAGTTTTCTTTATACCCAATTTGCATGGTGCATACTGCGGCAGAAAGAGTAAAAAGTTTTTTTTCTCAACCCTAATAGAATATTCCCAATATCCTCCAGGATAACCTTATCTGGTTCTGGTAATCACAATATTATTATTAATATAAAGATATCCTTTTGAGACATGGACCAGTCGGGGAAAAATCACAAGGGATACTATAATATTCAGGGGGGATGCAGAAATCAGACAAGGGAAATTTCCGCACCCTCTCCCTGCCAAAAAAAACACAAAAAAACACACACACTGAATATAACTCTATAAGACCAAATTGAGAGTGCATGTTACAAAAAAAGATAGACATTTTTATTTAAAGAATATTTTATTCACCAAAATTATAAATTTCAAAACAATAAAAACAGTTCAACAATTATACAAAGGAGGACAGTGGAGGCTACCGTATAATTTTTCCTTGATGAAAACCCTCCCTCCTTCAGAGTTTATAATTGCTACACAAAATCCTCTCCTTAAAGAAAAATTATACGGTACAGTAGTCGACTCCACTGTCCTCCTTTGTTTGTACCAGTCTATTTTTTGGTGACGGCATCTCCAACTTAATTTATTAATAAAAAAGAAGTATAATAATATAATATTCAAAATGAAGATACAGGCTTCGTATGTCTCTTGTTGGTTGAATGACACGTTTTCATTGTACATTGAAATGAGGTTGTCAAGACTGTGACAAAAGCAAATTGGTTAAAATATAAAAAGAAAATTGTTCATTCACATTTAAATTACATTATGACAATCTCAAAACTTTCATCCAAAAATCCTTTAAAAAAATAGTAAGCTTATAATAATGCAGTATACAGTATGTTGCCGTCTGTGGCGCTGAATACGTTGTTCAAATAAAAGGCGAAACATGTTATTAAATACTATAAAATACAGTATTAAAATACACTCTATTTTAAAATATAAGTTAATTAAAAAGCACGAACTAACTTAGTAATGAAGGTAGATTTCTGCAATTTGGAAAGAATTGTTTTTGTAACCTAGACGTATGCGGTTAAAACGTACTCCTAGTGGTTACTCACTACTCATCTATGGTAGAGGCTACAATAATAAACTAGTATGTTTTATTTTATAAATATACGAAATAAATTCATTCTGTAAAAGGTCGCTTTAAAATGGCTAGATTTTTGTGCCAAAATTTCTAAAATTAGTCTCTTTATTAGCACAAGAAACATATTATTTTTGTTCAAAACTGTTTCCAAAATGATGATCCAGTTTAAAATATGGAAGTCTAGGATATTCGGTTACCCCCTATCCAATCTTTGTTTTTCATATTAAACGAACCATGTCATTTTTATATGATACTAAACATTTTCCTGCTGTAATGTTCTATAATAATATTGCTGCATTCACCACAAAAGGAAAGAAAAAAAATTTCAAATTCTAAGTTGGGGGATTTTTATTATTATTATTTGTATTATAAACTTCAACATAGTGAAAAGAACGACTTTAGCGACTATTATTATTATTATTATTTTTTATAAAAACTTCTTCAAGTTATGGTCTCAGTTCTGCGGT
>JAQGBM010001394.1:0-10753 GCA_034698405.1 Symphylella vulgaris | reverse complement strand
GCTTCATACGAGTCCATATCGACTGCATTATAGACTGCCAAATAAACAATGGTAAGGCAATTTTCTATTATAATAATAATCTTTGTTACCAAAGCTTAATATCCATAAATAACTAAACACACAATCTGTGTTTGTACCGTTACTACGTACAGTAAGTTTATATAAGAAATTATTTGCGAACAATCTAAAGTTTTATGTAGCATCAAATCTTTTGTTTTGTTTGAAAACAAATGCATAAATTTAGAAGTGTTCTAAATTATTTTAATCTGGTTATCTGATTGGGTATACCGTAGTATTGTCTTCATTATAATTTTCAAGCCAATATTTCTTAAAGGCAATATTATAACTTAATCTTAATAATTTTAATTTTATAATATTATATTGTTAATATAATTTATAACTATAATTATACCTAGTATACTGGTATATTATTAATTTATATTAATTCGCCCAATTAAGTTATAATATTATTAGTGGATTGTTAAAAAGGTCGCACAGACAGCCTTTAATTTAAAATTTTTATTCCACCGACGATTTCAAACACAATTTTTAAATTTTTAATTCGTCTGTGGAATAAAAAATATTATATTAAAGGCTGTCTGTGCGACCTTTTTTAATATCCACTAATGATTCAAGACGGATTCTTGGAGTCATCGAAGATTCGAGTTGTAATATTATAGCCTATACTTAACTTACCGGTAGTATAAGTTATAACTTAATTCGTACATTAAAATTACAACTAACTTATTTAGCAACGACAGTAAAAAACAGTTAATTTTATCGTAAAAAAGGAATGTTGAATTATTCAATTTATATTATTTAGTTGATAAAATTACTTTTATTTCTCTTCGAGGTTTTTTTTTTTTTTTTCCTATTTCGCTATTTTTATTTTATTTTTAAGTTTTTACGATTGCCCCTTTCGTTTAGTGTTAGGCTTCCCCTTAATGCTTTCGTGCTTAGTAAGAAAACTAACCTAATAGTTTCAGGGTACACATACAAGGTCTAAGATCTTGTTCAGGGATATTGGACACATTAAATAAATTTCACAATCAAAAAGCAATATTATAAATAAGTAAATAGTACCAAATTATAATATTCTGAACGGGACATCTTCCCTTTATCTCTTTCAGACGAACAGATTGTATTTCCTGATCTTGAGCATCTTCATCATAGGAGCACTCAGTTCTCCTCTTCCAGCACCTGCAAGAATAAAGCCAATTCAACTTGATAGAAATATCAGGGAATTCACTGCCGAGGTAAGAATTACTAACAATTAATCTGTTAATTTGTAGAAGATACCCTTATTAGAGCAAAATGTACTGTAGTTTTGAATATACAGTATTAAGTGTTATTAAGTTTTACTAATATTTACCCTAATGTGTCTTAACTATTCTCTACAAGGATGAGTTATAATTAGAAATCCGGTAAGAATTTTAAATAATCTTGGTTTAAAGTGTATTAGATTTTTTTTTAAAGATTTGTTTCGTTGTTTTGTGCAAATTAACTTACAGTAGGTTTGTTGGATTATAAATTTGTACGCAATACAAAAGTAATCTTTTAACATTTGAGTTGACGTAAACTTACTTTTGAGTTAGACGTACAACATGGTTTGATTAATCATGTCGAAAATTATGTGCCTATGTGTATAAGGTTTCAATAAAAGGACTTATTTTATCCAAGGGTTGAAGTGCATTGCAGTTGAGGCTGGGTTAAAATAGATTTGTGTGTCCAGGGTCAGGGTATCGTATTGCTATAGTGTACAGAACGAGCTGAATAAATACTTAGAACTTTGAATCGTCAGGAATTCAGAAGTGAAATTATAGTCATATGAAAAATCTCATAACCTTAAAGGTATCAACAATCCGAAATAAAATAAAAATACGTAATTGTTTAAAAAAATATGTTTTTTATAAAAAAAAAAAACCTAGAGCATTTCTGAATCCAGATATGTTTGTAGTTGGTGACCAAACTTTAGTCTTATAGGCAGAGTACGCCGTACGGTATCCATATCTTAACGGGGTTTGTTTAATATTATACCGTATTATTTGGCATACAACTTTTACAAGGCGGTTAAATCTAGATACTATAGAAATAAATTAATGAAAAACTAAAGTGGTCCTTGTAAAGTCAATGGACTTCTAAGATTGACGTCATTACGTTCAAAAGTGATTTAGGCGTATAAATTAATATGTTTAGTTAAACGTTGGAGCGGTCGTAAGGTCGTTATCGTTACGTTTATAAGGAAGTTAGCAGTTGAGAAATGACAGCTGGCTGCCGATGGGTTGTTTTGAATAGAGCCACTCATTTAAACATTGATTAGACCTTCTAACTTACTCGTCATGAGGCATACATACGAGTACTCTATAGTAATAACATTTTAAATGCGACACAGCCTTATGAATACACTTACTCTTTAGGAGGGATTCCGGACTTCAGACTACATCTTTAATGCCGACAGGCCGAAGGGCCGAATAGCAACGGTACGGACAGACGGTACAGGGGTCGTAAAGACACAAGACCGATAACTCAAAAAAGAGCAAAATACAGTACCAAAGGACCGAATCTAATCGAAGATTTGAAAAAGGGCGTAAGCCAGCATGTATAATTTAGTACTTAAGTTACTCGTAGATCAGGTAGGAAATGTATATTTTACCTAAACCTGAAGACTGAAGTGATCCAAAACTAAAAAATAAGTAAATAATATACAATTTGTCCCATAATGTTTCTTTGGATTACTGTCTTGATCTAATAAAAATTGTGACCTAATAACGACCCGGTACTACTTTATATTATTGGATTTGGGCCCTTTTTCAAACAACTAAGTTATTAAGTACGGAGTAAACTTCTCACAGCAGTAGATGGATTTTTTACTTTATTACAGTCGAACTCATTATTTACAAAAATTAAGCTATCATGTTTCAGGACATAACCCGTCCCATCATCAGTGCTATAGTAAGTTAAAAACTACTGGAGTTTTTAACTTGCAAGCACTGATAATGGGACGGGCAATGTCCTGAAACATGTTTGCCTAATTTTTGTAACTGTATAATAAAACTAAAAAATCCATCTACTGTTGTGAGAAGTTTATTGTGTAGTAAAGTGTCGGATTTAAGATATTAATAAGAGTGTTCATTGCGTCTATACAGTTTAGCCTAATATTAATGTGGTTTCATGCATTCGGTCCTTGGTACTGTCAGATATCCTGGACAATATACAAGGGAAGTATAACAAAAGAGCATTTGAGTAGGCCTACACTTTGTTTTACTTTCAGCGTACCTGCTTTGCCAACGAAGTTTGTAAAGAGGAGTTCCAAGACATCTTCAAGTGCCGGTGTCCACGCTGGACTGTATGTAGGAGCATTGGTAAATATTACAACGCCTACTGCACCATGACTGCTACGGGTTACGTATGGGATCAAGACGCCTAATAAGAACGTAGACTTTAATTTTTAATGAATTTTGCTAAGAATAATGTGTTTAAACGATTATAAAGGCATATCAACTTTTGTAGGTACAGTATTATGCTTAGACACAACGGATTGGTGTAAAAGCAATAACTTGTTAAATCATTACTAAATTAGTGCAAAATATGTAAAAAAAATTAAGCATGTCTTCCTTTACGCAAGGTTATTACTTATTACTTCATTGTACCTAGTAAGTTATATAGGTCAAACTGTTTGAGCAATATATTATAAGGACGGTAATATGAAAATCCCATGTTAAAAATTAAAGTATCTGATGAGATTTCCGTTTTAAAAATTAATGTCAGGTCACCACCGAAATTCGGGAGATGGAATATTTTAACAAGTTTAGAACCTAAAATATCGGGATTTTTGGCGGTGATTGTACAGTATCATTTTAAATCGGTAATAATCATTGGAAGAATTTTCTCTATCATAGGAAAACATTTCAAATTTTTTTCAATACACGATGAAACGTCCTTAAAGATAAAATCTTGAAAAAAATATTGTACAACTAAAATTTCTAACGGTATAGTTGAGTTCAAACTTCAAATAAAATACAACTGAGTGAGTTGAAAACGTAAATTTTTTGTATGACGAAATACGTTGTAAATTCACTGAATTATTTTGAGCTCAACTATTTAATAGTACTTTGTTGACAAGGATTTATTTAAACCTTGGCCAAATATTTTAAACAGGATTGATACGACAGGCGCCCAAAAAAGTTCAGTGTATAATATAATCAGTGCAATTGATTGTACAATAGCCAATAAAAAGATTGTTTAATTCATAAAATTAACCTTGAATGATGTAAAAATATAACCTTGCTGTCACATCAAAGTAATGGACGTAACAATCCTCTCCTTAATCAAAAAGACCGCCATACTTTTGATGGACATAAACATGTCCTAATCTGCCTATTATTATAGGATAATAGGCGTAGGCTAATAATAAGTTACGTTGCGAATATTACTTTGTAGCCTTTAGGCATATCAAAATAATTGTTATAACTCGACAAACTTAAGTTGTAATGTGTAATAATATCGAGCTTTGACGTCATAGACTTCTGGAGTGGAATATCAATTTTATCACACGCCAACTTAAGTTAGTCGAGCAATAAGTTAAAACTTAATTAATAGGAAGGAGGCAATATTTTGAAAATAAT
Source organism: Symphylella vulgaris (assembly GCA_034698405.1). Lineage (NCBI taxonomy): Eukaryota > Metazoa > Arthropoda > Symphyla > Scolopendrellidae > Symphylella > Symphylella vulgaris. Next base: position 6,128 of record JAQGBM010001394.1, on the reverse strand, counting down.
TTCAGTTATTAATAATACTGTATTATACTGTTTTGTAATGCTGTACAAAGTTGAAATTTTTATAGCTGCTTTCCTTTATGAATTTTTACTTTAGTGTAATTTATTATTTATTATTCCAATTCTTTTGTTATTATTTATTAATCCTTATAGGACCGATAAAGTAGACGTTGTATTATAAAATTTCTATAACATTGTATAACTTATTAATAAATACTAAAGTTAGTTGCATTTTTATATTCTAATTATTAATAAAAAAAATAAATTAAAATAAAAATAGTTCCAATAAAGCACATAATTATTATACATTGTTTTGAGTTGTTCTTTTTACAGATAATGAAAAAAAAACTAGGTTCACGATCATTCAAGTCATACAAATTATAGTTATGATCATGCCAGTCGACTGGCATGATCATAACTATAATTACTTCTAGCCAATAATAACTATTCTTTAAGTACCTGTTTTACTAATTTTTTAAGACGAATATTGACGAAACAGCCGAAGATTATTCGAAAAATATTACAAAAAAATAATTATTATATTATAATATCTATGGCAAGCGGACGGTTATCGTCTTCTTTTTTTTTTTTTTCCATTTGACACCAAGATATGGATGTCCTAGAACTTGTGGTTTTGAAGAAAGAAAGAAAAAACAGCTCCGAAAACAATGTAAACAAACTTTAATTATAATTCGCCGAAAATGATAATTAAAGTTTGTTTACATTGTTCTCGCATAATTTTTTTTTTTTCAAAAACCACAAGTCCTAGAACATCGATCTTGGTGCAAAATGAAGCAGATAAACGTCCTCTTGGTCATAAATATATATAACTTATTATATCTTTGTTAAAGTATTTTGAATACTTTTCTAATAATCTTCGGTTGTTTCATGCTTTCATGAAATTATTGCTGTTTGTTTACTTAACAATCACTGACAATCCTTTTCCTTTAAAATTTTAACTTCACATTTAATATTTAAAACTTTTTTTTTGCTTAACCTCCTCTCTATGTGCCGACTACCCAAAGGCAAGCCTACAGTACAGGGTTACTTCGTACTACCTATAAGTAGGTAGAAGCGGGAGCGAGCCGGGATGGGAAAGTTGGGTCATGGAAGAGTGGTCACCCATCCAACCGCTCACCACACCCGACGGAGCTTCGAAACATTTTGGCCTAGTAACTTAAGTCTACCTATTATGATAGGCTAATGCTATATATTAAAATTAATATTCAGCTAAGTTAAATAATTTCTCTTTTATTTTAATAAGTTATCGGCCTATTTCGTAACAAACCGTATGCCTATATAAGTCTTAACGAAAACGTTTTCGTAAAATACAAAACTTGACATAATTATAGCGCCTACTGTAATAATTATTAAAGGTGAGACGAACTAATTTATAAGAAAATTATTTTTTTTAGATTATGTAACCATCATTAATAATGCAAATCGTGTTGCTAATTTAACTAGGATTTTTTGTTATTTGCCCCCGTAAATACTCACTATATCACGAAAAGCATGGAGCTCTGAGAGCATGCAGTCAGAAGAACAGAAAAAGAATCAATCGATCGTTACGTCATGCGCGTTTCCATGGTTACAAGCATGCGCGTGTATTTTATCAACAGGTATACACGAAAATATGGAGATATCCAAGAAATATCATATTTAAAAAAAGAAATATAAGACAATAGCCCATAATAAAATATGATAAGATTGTTGATAATCTTAATATCTTGTCCGCTATCTCTACAAAGGGCGTTTTCACCAGAAGCAGAATTAGACTACGACGCATATGTTGACTCTAGATCAGAATACGGCAGAAAGGTGAGTTTATTATTCTTAAAACTCATACTGCGTTATTGCTTTTTAAGAAATAGGTTAGTGCCATATGGAAGTGTTTTCAATATTGTTTCTAGGAAGATTTTGTTATTGGTTATGATGAATTTTGGATGTTAGCCGAAATCTTCCATGTTTTCGTTTTATTTAAGGTCGATTGATTTTTCATTCATAAAGCGATCAATACGAAATCTTTTTTACGATTTGACGCAAAAATGGAACCGTTCTGCGGTATATTGTCACACATGGGAGACGAGATAAACATGAAGCAGATTTAGGATTGGGTTGTAACCATTATGGCCTTAGCAAAAAAGTTAAAGGGTCCAAAAATGACGGGGATGAAAACACAATGACTTTAATATTAGTATTTCGCATTATGGTGTTTGTAATATTTTTGGCATTCATATTTATCTAAGGTAGTTTAGTGTTAATATTGTTATAGGCCTATGCTGACTATTTTTATAATCAGAACTGCGCAGCTGTTACTTTAGCATACCGTAACCATAGTCCAAAACCTTGAGGAGAATATTTTTTGGGAAGTACGATTACGTAACTTTCGTTATAGTCCTCGGAAAAGTACCCGTAATTCTACACAAAGAAATGGCTAACATATGGAGGTTTTGGACCTTACGATTTTAATTTCGGCTTTCGAAATACACACAATAAGCCTAATACTTGACTCGAGCTTTTACGTAACTCCATGATCCTATACCTATATAGGATCATGGTAACACGAAACATAATAAAAACTGCTATAAAACAAATAGTCCAGGGAACAGCATTTTTAAATGGAATATTATTTAGAAGTGGACGTAAATCACGTTTTGTGCTGGTCGAAAGGTACTGTACAACGTAATGACATTGTATGATACGCAAAATGTTATGCGTACTCGGTATTCGTGTATGTGAAGGAAGCTTTAGCTGTCAGTGTCAGGTAAGGTAAATACTGTACGGTACCGCATATCGCTGTTTGCTCAACTTCTGCCTATCATGAGAGTATAATGCGGGGCTGCGGGCATCATTTACGTAATGAAAAATTTATAACCCAATGAATTTTGATAAATAAACCTGCCTCTAGCGAGGTAAATACTGGCATCATAAAATTATGACGAACAAAAAATAAAAAATCGTACACTTATAAAAAGTTTTTCAAATACTTAAAATAAATTATGTTGTTTGTACGGTACTTTGCTGGCACAAATTGGTTAATTCTTAAAAACCGCGCAATATACATATCATAGTATGCTATTATCTTACTCTTGATATCACTAATCTAATATTATTATCCTCAACTATAGCCTATTGCGAGTCCAGTCCTAGTGAAAGGATGGCCCCAGAAAGAACTGGAATTGGGCCAAGTGTCCGGAGTTACAATTGACAAGGATGGAAATGTTGTTTTAATACACAGAGGGCCAGTAATATGGGATATAGAGTAAGTATAATCTAATTATTAGTCATGATAGCATTTATACAAAACTCTACGCAGAATATATCTTATATAAATTTAATACTTTCTATTTTCAGTTCATTCAACGCAACTAATCACTTTCAACACACGACAGACAGCGATGTCATTAGTTCGGACATTATTCTTGTTCTTGACCCAAAGTCGGGAGCCGTTATTCGCGCATTGGGTGCTAAAAGGTAATATTAATAAATTAATAAAGGAATGTATCAAGAAAATTGTGAAATTTTTTCCTACTGAGAAACCATTTAGATTATTGATCAAATACTGGAGTATCTCTCTAATTTTGGCTGTGACCTGACATTTTTATTAAAACAAAAATCTCACTAATTAAGGGGATGACTACCTCGTACGATTCGTACTTGGTTTTTCTTAATTTTCATTACTTAAACGACAAGCAATATTAAAAACAAATAATATATATAAATAAAATATATAAGGTTCCGTATTCATAAAGTTACACACAATTGTTACTTAGTTATAAAGGATTTGTAATTTTAAAGCTTTTAGTAGAATATAATATGCAGGAATGTTGACCAAAGGCTGTAACCAGTGTAGCGAATGTTTGTCTTTAGTCCACATTCCTGCAAATAGAATAAATTTTAAAATAATATTATAAAATAAAATTTTTCGTAAATTAGTAATAATTGTGTGTATTCGTATGAATACAAGACCTTATTTGTTTTTAATTTTGTTTTCGTTTAAGTAATGAATTAAGAAAAACAAATAGTACGAATCGTACGAGGTATAGTCATCCGGTACCAGCCGGTCATTCAGGATGCAACATGATAAAAAATTAGAATAATCTTAACTTTTTATGATTCCTTATTATTTTTACCCATTAGGTTCTATTTGCCCCACGGTATTTCCGCAGATAAAGCCGGCAACTTATGGGTAACTGATGTTGCCATGCACCAGGTAAGGTTTTAATTGAAATGGATGCGTAATTTTATCGCAAAATTATAATTAACAAACTAACTTAATTCGGTATAGGTACTAAAACTAGATGGACAGAAAGGAGAAACTTCCCTAACAATTGGTGAAAAGTTTCGACCTGGTTCAGATGACAATCATTTCTGCAAACCCGCCGCTGTAACTGTTGCCACTTCAGGAGAATTTTACGTTGCCGATGGGTAAGTAATATTACGAAAGAAAAACATACGCAAAAAACGAAAAGATCCCAAGTTTTGAATCTTTCATAATAATTATACTGTTTTCAGTTATTGCAATAGCCGAATAATGAAGTTTGACTCAAAGGGCAAACTGTTAACTCAGTGGGGAGAAGACAAGAGTACGTATTTCGATCATTCTTAAACATTAGGCTACTCGTATGATCTTTCCTAACTTATCACGGTTAAGTAAAATAAGTAAGCATTTTTAAATCTTTTAATTTTTTCAGAAACCTCACCATTCCTTTTGCCCCATGGAATCGATCTAGACGAAACTCGAGGACAACTTTGCGTAGCCGACAGAGGACACGCACGAATCATTTGCTTCAACATTGGTCAAGAAACTGGAGGCGAACTATTGGCAGAAGCTCCTTTCAGATCAGGCGTTTTCGATGTCAAAATATCGGGTAATGATTTTTATATTGTAATTCGATATAAATTTATAAATATTCAAAACAGAGTTAATTTTAAATAATTATTTTAGGAAATGAACTCTACGTCATAACACAGAATGAAAACGAAGGATCAGGATTTACGGCTGATAGAGAAACAGGGGAAGTAGTCGATCTATGGAGTCAAGACTTGGTAAGTCCGGGTATATCGTAATTTCCTAATCTAATCTGATTGGGGTTTCGGACTATCATCTATTTTTAAAGAAGTGAGTGTCAATAAATTAATATTACCAACTCTTTTTTTTCAGAATTTGGTTCAACCCCATGCTCTAGCGATCAAGGGAAATGAAATGTACATTGTGCAAATCGGACCAAATACTATTAACAAATTCCGTCTCGTAAATCAACCAAACAATTGGGGAATCGTTTAGGCTAATTAAACTTCTTATCACGTTTTAATTTCAGTATTATTGTCCCCCATTTCGTTGTGATAATTGAAAACTCACTATACAGGTATTATTTAATATTAATGTATTTGCCTATTTAAAAATTCCTATTTCGTATTTAATTACTCATAATATTACTTTTAATATTGTTATGTCATTTAATCATGGTTTATATGTTTATATTTAACATTAAGTTATTTCAATTTATTTATTTATATAAATTATAGTGTCCCATTATTATATTACTCGTATTTATTATATTAAACACATGATTGTGCCAGTTTAGGCTGGGACATAAAAAATAAGTAGGCAGCAGTAGGCTATCAAAATTTTAAAAGACTTTTCTTATTTTAAATTTTTACAATGGCTTACAACAATTTTAATTACCGTATTAATTTTGTAAAATCGTCTTTTAATATTTTAGCACATACGTACTTACTCGTAAATTACTGAAACGAATCAAAATTCAATACTATTTTCTTTACTCAATGTACTGTTTTGAATTCGAGATCTATACAAACGAAACTTGATTTAAAATTTTTCTCATCCTAGCTATAACTAAGTTTAAAATTTTTTATATTATTTTTCAAAGTAATCCAAACAAAAATCACTTACGAATGAAGTTTTCACTACCGGTAAATATAACGATTATTCAAGTACCAACAAAAATCTAAATTAACTTGCGTAGCCTACAAAAATGTGAAACGTAGACAACGCTATATAGACTAATACGTAGCCTACAAATTATCAAAATAACTGCCCCCCCCCCTAAGTTTACAAAAAATTCATCAACAATAATTGTTATTTAATAGCCATTAGACAAGTCAAG
>JAQGBM010001393.1:0-10757 GCA_034698405.1 Symphylella vulgaris | reverse complement strand
TCAAGGTCCACGATGATAATTACCAGTGTGAAGATTGCCAAGAAACATTTGACAGTAAGAACTCATTTCTCAAGCATTTAAAGATTCACAATAAACCTAATCACGTTTGTCAAACTTGTGGGAAAAAATGTTCATCATCTGCTCATTTAAAACGGCACATTCTTACACGTCATACTGGTAAGAGACCATTTGGATGCCAATTTTGCAACAAACGGTTTAACGACAGGTTAGCCTTAAGGAGACATACGAACAACATTCACAAAGGAATAAAGGAATTTAAATGCGGCGAATGCGGGAAAGAGTTTGGACAATCGGGGCATTTAGAGAGACATCGTAAAATCCACAGTGAACGAGAGAGGCCTTTTGAATGTGAAACGTGTCATAAGCGTTTTTTTAAGAGTCAAGAGGTAACTCAACACATGAGAATTCACACTGGTTTAAAGCCATTTGAATGCAATGAATGTGGAAAGTCATTTTCTCTATCAGGAAATTTAACAGTTCACAGTCTGACACACAGTGCCGAGAAGCCATTTTCTTGTTCATTTTGCCATAAGAGTTTTACTCAGAAGATTCATTTGATTAACCACGAGAGAATTCATACTGGTTTAAAGCCATTTAAATGCCAAGAATGTGGGAAAGAATTTAGAGTATCGAATAACTTAACAGTTCACTCTCGGAGACACGTTGGTTTAAAACCATTCGAGTGTCAAACATGTCATAAACGCTTCACTACAAGTTTGGAATTAAATTCCCATGTTGAAATTCATGTTGGTTTAAAACCATTTAAATGCGAAACATGTGGAAACGGATTTTCTTACGCATCAAATTTAGCGTCACACATTCGAACCCACACTGGTTCGAAACCTTACGAATGCGAATTCTGTTATAAATGCTTTTCGCAGAATGGAAGTTTAGTTAGTCACATGAAAAGGAAACACGACCCTTCGTCGTTTAAAAATGGCTGCGAATTTTGCGACCAAAGATTTAAGAGTAAAATTAAACTGAAGAGTCACGTGACAGAAATGCACAAGGAGAAGAAAAGTTCTGACGAAGAACCGAATAAAGAAATTATTGGCGACAAATTCCTTAATCCTGTTGTTCTTTTCAAGGATCGAATTGACTAATAATTAATTTTCGAATTAATTACTGGATTTATTTTGTGGTTTCAACGTTAATTTTCACCAATAATTTTTTTTTTTTTTTTCATTTTAAAATGCTGAAATTTTTTATGGACAAGTGAAACTTAAAACAGTAATGAGTTTAATTTTTTAATACCTTTGTATTAAGGTAATTTTGTGGAGAAAAAATTTAGTTGGCGCTGCCTCTTAATATTGACTGTTCCTGCAGAGAAACCCCAGTGTATGACATGCAAGTTAAGTTGAATGCAGTATGTGTCTTCAGCGCCAATTCTTAACTTTGTCCTATATACTCATTTATCCCGATCCTAGATCATTTTCCATCACATCTCGACAAGTGTAAGCGATGATTAGATGGAATATGATTAGATTGTTTACCGACACCAAACTGCCTAGTTATTTTTTATTAACCTACTCTAGGGTTTAGTAGTTTTTCTGAAATTTGGGTAAAAATCTACGTTAGTGGTGGCACATAAACCAGCGTTTTCATTTCACCTAATCATCCATTGCACTAATCAAGTGTTTGCTATATTTTGAAAAGAGCAATCATGGCTAAATAAGCTATTTTCTTAAAATACGGTGTAAGTTTTTAATACTTCTTATAATAATATTTTTTTTTTCGTTCTTGTTAATAATTTCCTAGTTTTAAGTAAATGCAAGTTAGAAATTTTGTAACAGAAGAAGGAGATCTACCTTATTTTGTTCTTAATTTTATAATTCCCATACGGTACCCGGTACCCTCTTTTATAAATGAGGCTTCCTTATATTCCTAACTAATTGTTATTAAGTAAATATAAAAATCACCTCTAAATTGCACAACATTAACATCTTATGAATGTGTGTAGTTTTTTGTAAGTTTGGATCTGATATCTCCATTTATACGATATTTCTCTAATATTATTATTTGGTTTTGTGTTTTGACTGTTTGCTTTACACTTCTAAATTAATTTTACAATGGTAAAATAATTATAAAATAATGGATATAAATAATAACAAAAGTAAAACCATTATAAAATGCATTGGTATTTTGGTTTTATGACACTTTTTTTACAGTGAACATTAACGTATATAGGCTATTAAAATTGTAATTTAGTAGTTACAACCCGAAGGGGGGGGGGGGAAAGAAATTTTAAGTTAATTTTCTCCTATGATTTGAAAGAACATATGTTTTCTTTTTTTAAGTTAATACTGTTAATTTGCAGATTAAATTTTTTATTGAATACTTACTATGTGTAAACTTAAAAATAATTTTGTACTTATAAGTAAAGTGGAAATGTTACTGTCTTTGATACCATTCATACATTTTGCAAATTGACGGCATTTCGTGTTTCCTCTTTTTTTACATTTTTAATCTTAATTTTTCCATCCATGATAATACCTATAATTATAAAATTAATTAATTAATAACATCCCCTCTTCCATAATTATTACCTCCTCCCATTATTTTTTAAGTTTCTTTCGGGAAAAGGGGATTCTACCCCGTAAGTTAAAATTTTTGTTACTTTAATATTTGGGAGAGTTGTTTTAAATCAGAGTTCGGAAGCGGAACCAAGAACAATTATTTCAAAGAACTGGAAGCGGAACCGAAATTTACGTACTGGGATTTTATAGGAAAACAATAAAATGTATATCTAAGTTACGTCGTCATTTTTATCGCATCTTTTTTTTCGGATTTTACGTCATCTTTATTCGGATCCAGAAACTAATAATTTACTCAATATTATTTTTTTTTTCGAAGAACCGAAACCGGTATCAAAATTTTGGACCCGAACCGGAACCGAAATTTGAGACGGTTCCGAACGAACTCTGATTAAAGTGTCAAATTCTCAACATAATTATTTAAGTTTTTATGTGTTCGTAAATCGTAACTAGAGGTGGGTAATTTCATGAAATTTTAAATCGTTTCAAATTTTATTTCAAATTTCATGAAATTTAATCAGGGCATTTTTATAGAAAAATACTGGGAAATTATTAATTTACCATAAATAAATTTTTTAAAGTATGGAAATTAATACATTTACCTTTTAAAAAGGACTAATATCAAGTTCTGAAATTTACAAAACATATGATAATAAAACATGCAGAAATTTCGTCTAATTTTGCCCAAATTTAGACGATTTTGCAATTTGAAACGTTTCAAATTTAATTTTATTAAATGTAACTATTAAATTTCATTTTTCAAATTTCACTCGGCACACCTCTATTCGTAACCAAAGAAAAGATTAAATTTTCTTTTTATATAATTTTTTTAAAAATTCCTTAGGACCGGATGTACCAAGGACGTTAACCTGAGGTTTATTCTAACTCCAGGGCATAACCGAAATAAATAAATTGGTATCTTCGTAACCCTTGAACTAAAATGGACATACGATACAAGTACACCAAAATTTCCGTCTTGAAAAGATCTATTCGGAAATGTAAAAAAAATTTTGGGGTCGTCGTATTAAATAAAAAGCTATTCGAGATTTAGGAGCGAAATTTCAGTATATTTTGAAATATCTTTATATTTAATGCGACGACCCAATAATATTTTTTACATTTTCAAGACTAACATTTTGGTGTATCACTATCATAATGTCCATTTTTGTTCAATTGTTACGAAGATAACTATTTATATTCAGGTTAATCCTGGAGAGTTAACCTCAGGTTAACCGCTTTGGTGCACCCGGCCCAAAGAGTTATAAAACAAATTACACACATTTTATTTAATAAAGGATTTTACTTACAAAGTTCACCAATATTTAAAATTTATTTATTAACTTACGACCGATATTAAATTTTCAGTGCAAATTTTTATTTTCTGGGGAAAATGCGAAAATATGTGACCCGCGACATATTTTGCGTCCGTCGATCGATATAACAAGTTTTTTTAAAGAGGTTCTTGATAGTCATATTCAGGGATTTCAGGATTTACAAATTTAGAGGCTCTGGATAAAAAATTTTATGGGAATCCCCTAGCAGCTGCAGTTTTGTATGACGTACTAAACTCCTTGGGAACTTTGGGAAGGGGCGAAATATTCGGAAAGTGTATACTGGGTAATACAGGACAGCAGTTATAACCGCTGGGAGACGCAACTTTTTTTTGTTTTTTAGCATGGAAGACAAAACACATTTATTTTACATATTATCATTTTTTAAAATTTCCCAAAAATTGCATTTCGCCAGCCAAGTTTTAATATCCATACTTCGGCAAAGAAACCGATTACTTACTGTAATGATTACTAACTACGATTACTAACTTGTTTACTACAATACTACCTCTAATTAGAAAACGACATTATCGCCTCTATATGGACTGTATTTAGCAGTCCCATCAGCCTAAGAGAATGAATAACCACTGTGACTGCGGTCACAAAACGCGCTTGCAGCGCCCCTCTCTGTAATACTTTCCTACGGCGTTAACTGTTTTCTTTCGGCTTCTTCTATAAAGAACTCTTTGTTTTGTCTCTGTTTCTCAAGATGGCACGTGCAAGAAACGTTCTTTAATTTTTTCAGTAAAAAGAAAGTTGTTAAACATCGAATTAGATTTATTCCAATAATATTATTTAGTATCTTGGGTAACAAAATTGTCGTAGGTAAGGACATGATTATTGATGATTTGCTAATTTGGTTTTGGACTTTGGTCGTATCGTGCAGTACCGTACGGGGTATAATCCTAGTATATAGGCTACCACTGATATCTTAATAAATGTTTTTTTATATGCAAGATATGATGCTATAGTAATAGAAAAATAAGGTTTTATATGTCGCTCGTAACGATAAGCATATGCAAATGAGCTATTTATATATGCATATTATAAAAAAACTATCTTCGAATTTTTGCATAATTAACATGTAATTAATTTTATGCATAAATTAAAGCTAAATCTACGTATTTTTGTAGTAAATACTGAGCAATTAATTATGCAAATAGCCTAATTTGCATATTAAATTTTTCAATAATTAACATAATTAAAATTATGCATAAATTAAGCCTAAATCTTGGTATATTAATTTGTAATAAACACTGAGTAGCCTAATTAATTATGCAAATAATTTGCATATTAGGCTAAGTTATACGCTATAATATTATTTATTGCAACTTTGCGCAAATTTTAAAACTATTATTTATCAGATTTATGCAACTTTTTTAAATTAGAAAACCTACCTCATCAATACTCGCATTCATTATTTGTAACACAATTCCAAAATCACTGCGTAATATCATTATTTTAGCGTTTTTTACGATATGGACGTATATAATACTCGATTACTCGTATAGCCTAACAGCGTAAACATAAACATCGCAGATATCAATGGGCGCAAGTGCGGAAATGACGCAAATTAGGCCTACATTATTTCTTTTAGCTTTTTGAAACTTAAAAATATGTGGATGTATTGAATTAATTGAAGAAAATTATTAAATTAATTTACGTGTTTCTTATTTTTGGACCTGCTTCAAAATTTTATTCCAAACCTGAGTAATGTCAGGCCTAGTATGTAAATTAGGTATACCGTACATGAGCCATGACGCAATTATCGTAAAATAATTTTGTAAAACTTAGTTTAAGGTTTAAAAATAATTAATACGCCATAAATATTCATTATTATATTATTTACCCCAAAAACATAACATTTTGTAGTATTTAATAGCATTTAAGCAATTTATGACGTCATAGGGAAGGTGAGAGTTGAGTTTGTTTGCGTGGTATTATCATTCGTAAATTTCCTTGAGAAAGATCAAAGATGTATACTATCTTCGACATATACGAATTAGGCAAGGACGAAAGAGGCATGTTGGAGTTTTTGCGGGCTCAGGGTGCAGTCCCTTCCCATATGGAGTGTCCAAAGTGTGGTAGCAGCATGACCCTCGCGCGACCCGATTTTTGGAGGTGCGGAAAGACGGTGGCCCAGGCCAAGAAGAAGAAGACGAAATGTGGCAATAAGGTCTCATTCAGGAAACACACGTGGTTTTCCCGAAGTAAGCTGCCCGTGGACAAAATCTTGCTTATTACGTACTTTATGGTACGTAATTATACGCAGGACGAAGTCCGCGCTCAGCTGGGGGTAAACAAAAACACTTGTGTTGACTGGATGAGTTTTGTTCGTCAGGTTTTCGAGGACTGGGCCATTGCTTCGGCTGAGAAAATCGGTGGCGCCGGGAGGACGGTCGAAATCGACGAATCGAAGTTCGGTAAACGCAAACACAATCGCGGGCATTACGTGGAAGGACAATGGGTTCTCGGAGGCCTTGAACGCGAGACTGGGAGGGTTTTCCTTGTTCCCGTCGAAACTCGGGATTCCAAAACCCTCGTCTCTAAAATCGAGCAATGGGTGGAGAAAAAGACCACCATCATTACCGATTGCTGGAAGGCATACGATATACTGGATAAAAAAGATTATCGACATCTTTCCGTAAACCATAAATTGAACTTCGTTGATCCAACCACGGGTGCGCATACCAACTCGATTGAGTCGACCTGGCGTCATGCGAAGAGGTTCATGCCTCACTACAGTAGAACCAAGAAGAACTACCCTGGTTACCTTGCCCACTTCATGTTTATGAAGTGGTGCAAGATGAATGAAGAAGACCCTTTCTTGGTCTTTCTTCGGGAAGTAGGGAAAATAGACTTCGATCCAAGCTCACCCTGAATGCCCTGAATCTTCCTTAATTCTTTCATGCCGGCTCTCTTAAGAGCCAAAAAAAATCTGATAAACAGAGCTTTTATTCTACTTCTAATAGTAGAATAATTGTGTCTGTATGACTGTAGGGGTAGGCCTACTTATTTTCAATTTTGAAAATATTATTTTTTTTTTAAATATTTTCATTAAGAAATGGTCACCCTTTTTTATTCAAAACAATTTATTGCCCACAACAGGTGCGTTTGTTTATATCTTCATTGTTTCTCCGATTTCGTCTAATTTTTGTATGGCACAAATCTATATCACATGACTCACGAATCGTTCATCTTTATGATTGGCTCGTGAGTTTTGCCATACAATAGTTGTCGAGGCGGTCGAGGTAAAGAAACGCACGCAACCTATTACCACACTTCCTCCCCCCGCGTATCCGTTTCCGGTTAGTAATACCTAAGAAAAAATGTATGGGAAGGTGCTTTTTGCTTATTTTTATAAAAATACGTTATCCATGATAAATTGTAAATTGTGTGAACACTTTGGGATATATTTATCTTCGCGTTTAATTCACTTCTACGCACGTTAAGGTAAGAATAACTTAATATTTTGTTTTTCTTTCAAGTAGACTTATTCCGGCACTCTGCTTTTTCTTAGGTTTTAGTTATTTATTTTGCCTAACATGTTAAAAATTGTCAAAAACCAATGTAATTACTTTACTTAAGGTCCCTGGGAGGCGTTGACCATGGCCGATTGCTATTTTAATTTTTTAAAGTTTCCGAAAATAAATTTTTTCAAGTTTCGGAAAAAACCTTATTTTAAAAAAATCGGAGCTATTTCTAAACAAAAGCCATGGTTAGCGCCACTCTATAGACCTTAAGTAAAGTAACTACATAGGTTTTTGGCAGTTTTTAACATGTTTTCATCGAAAACTGGGGGTAGGAAGGATAATAGGAATGTTCCCTTCTTTCTTTCTATTTTATGTTTTTAAAATGAGGGGAGCACACTTTACTATTAAGTGGGGTCAAAGTTCGATACAAACACTCAACAGGATTGGTGGGTCTGTGCCATAGTTGTAGTATACGTGCCTTTAAACTTGTAATGGTCTGTGCATGGGGTTTGAGGTATAAAAGGTTGATACCCTGCATCCACCTTGTATAGGCTACCTTTTACAAGTCGTATAGCCTAATTGTATTTTATGTAACTTACTAGTGAACTTAGCAATTTGCATTGTCTGTAAATTTCCTCATTTTTTATGGTAATTAACTAGGCCTATAGCCTACTTTACCAAGTTATGAACCCAAATAAAAGTCACCTATATTTTGCACAAAGGAACCTCAATATAATTATCATTTTAATATATCCGGCAATTCATCAGCCCTGGCAACACTTGGCAGTGGCACACTATAGCGCGCGATTTGGGCTCTGGATTCCGGACCAGCTTTGATGGTCGTCAAAAATAGCTAATATATTACCTTACATTATTTAAGCTATGCTAATTACAAATTAAGCTATTTACCTATTTTTATGTCCCTCACCGCTCCTACCAGTGCCAGGACATATTTTTAAAATAATATTTGTAGTTTAGACCTTGTTACAAAAGTTAATATCTTTTGCCTCTACATGCTCTCTAATGCTAAATTCACATGTACAAGGAATTCAGGGAAAAGGACAACTTAAGGCAAAGACCAAAATTCATAGTTTAGTACGTTGCATGCACGCGCAAACGCCTATAGGGCTATCCTTTAGTCAGGACTGGTACTGCTTGGCACACTATAGCGAGGCGATTCGGGCTAATTTGGGCGCTAGATTCTGATATAGGATAGGAGTTTCTAACTAACCTTACATTATTTAAGCTACGCTAATTGCAAATTAAGTTATTTACCTATTTTTATGTCCCTCAAATAACACCAACAACGCTCCTACGGGTGCCAGGACTAAAGGATACCCCACCCATGCTAAATTTTTGACTTAGCCTTTACCTTGTCCCTGAATTCCTCGTATTACTTGTGTAGGCTATTTTATCCTTATTAAGACTACCTCACGTATAGAACCACCTGTGAGTTGTAGCCTACTGTGTCCACTACACACTACTAACTTAGCCTACAGCAAAGCTTTATCTGTGGTCAGTCGCCAGTGCCTAATATAAAATATATTGGTCAAGCTCGCTAATGTTAAAAATAAGTTAACATTATTTTTATTATTATAATATGCTACCCTATCATAATTTAAATCAAACAACTCGAACTGAAAATTTCAAATTAATTATTTTGATTTACAAAAAAAAATTTTGAAAATTTTTAGCCTCCAGATATGGATAATAATAATTGTGGTATGGGTTTATTTGTAATTTTTTTAAAATAAATAAAATGAAATAATTGTAAATTAATGTAAGTTACTCAAAAATGTCTTGAAATGAAAATTAGCTGTTTTTTATTTGAAGAATTAATAGGCCTTTTTTTCAGGTTAATAAATTTCGAAATCAGAAGAATAATGGCAGAATGTGAAGGAAATTCGTCCCATCAAGAAGGGATGAACAATCCAACAGTAAAAGCTTCAAATAAAGAACATTCGTGTCCTATTTGTTTCAAGGAATTTAAATATAAATCGAATTTGAAAATCCACCAAACTGAAGTTCACGATGACGTTTACAAATGTGCCCATTGTGAAGAGACTCTGACAAGCAAGTCATCATTTCTAAAGCATCTAAAGATCAATCACAATGAATTGTACCCATGTCGGACTTGTGGTAAAAAATTTAAAACACCCTCTAAATTAAAAGAACACATTCGAATTCACACTGGTGAGAAGCCATTTCAATGTCAAACGTGTCACAAACGATTTACTCAAAATGTAAATTTAAAAGACCATTTTAAAATTCACAGGGGATCAAAGCCATTTAAATGTCAGGAATGTGAAAAAGAATTTACAACATCGAGTTATTTGAGAAGTCACATTCGATCGATTCACGAGGGTTTGAAACCCTACGAATGTCAAATGTGTCACAGACGATTTGCTAGAAGTTCCTCTTTAAAAGATCACGAAAGAATTCACAGTGGATCGAAGCCATTTAAATGTCAGGAATGTGGAAAGGAATTCAGAAAATCGAGATACTTAAAAAAACACATTGGATGGGTGCATGGTGATGGTTCGAAACCCTACGAATGTCAAATGTGTCACAAACGATTTACTCAGAGTTCGAATTTAAATCTCCATGTTTTAATTCATAGTGGATCGAAGCCATTTAAATGTCAGGAATGTGAAAAGGAATTTAGACAATTGGGTACCTTCAGACTTCACGTACGATCGGTGCACGACGGTTCGAAACCCTACGAATGTCAAATATGTCACAAACGATTTACCACGAGTGATAATTTAAAGACACATGTTTTAATTCACAGTGGTTTAAAGCCATTTAAATGTCAGGAATGTGAAAAGGAATTTAGACAATTGAGTCACTTAAAAAATCACATTGGATCAGTGCACGAGGGTTCGAAACCCTACGAATGTCAAATGTGTCATGAACGATTTGCGAAAAATGGACATTTAAAGCGTCACCTGGTAAATTTACACGACATGTCTGGGTTTAAAAATGGCTGCCAATTTTGCGATCAACGATTTAGAAATAAAAAAGAATTGAAGATTCACGTCAGAGAAAATCATCAGATGAAAATTGACGTCACAGAAGAATCGATAATTAAAAAAGAAGAATCGATATTAAATTGAATCCAATATTTATTTTAGACAGAATCGATGTATCAAATTATAACGACATGTAACTAACTGACTTATATTTCATCACAATTCACTACGTTTCCGCGCTAATTCGAATTAAACAAACTCGGATTAGCGTTTTTGCGAAGGGAAAAAAATTGATATCTTCGTAACCATTCAACTAATATGATACATCAAAATTTTCGTCTTTGATATACATAAACACCTGAGCGATTTTATTATTAAATAAAACAAGATACATCGTAGAAAAACAAAAATGTTTATAACAATATT
>JAQGBM010001392.1:0-10759 GCA_034698405.1 Symphylella vulgaris | reverse complement strand
CACCTTAGGTACGGTATGGTATTAAAAATAAATTTCTACATGTAAAAGAATTTTTGTGAGTCTTATTCTGTGGTTTGGTTTTTGGTGTTAATTATTCTATCAATTAACTTATTAACCAGTAGGGTTTCAGTAGGCTAATTCTGTAATTGCAGTTATATAATCCTTTTGTGAAGTACCGTGTTCTTTTATGAATCATAATTATATACCGTAATTCTTTCCTTTTCTAGTTAATTTTTCCAGTTAGCCTATCTACATCAGTTAAAATTCCCAATAAATTAGGCCACCAGGCCCGATTAGTAGGAAGTCGGGTCAGACATTTTGCTGAAGGGACGGACCAAAATGGGGAGAAATTAGAAAGAAAAATTATTTTAAGCTACAAAATTATTTTTAAATATTATTTTACGGTCAGACCATTGAATTAGAGTATATTGGGGGAAGCCAAGAGGTCTAATAGCGTGGTTTGGGAGAGCAAGTTACCATGCACCTGTTCATGTGGCCGTCATATTCCAAAAGAATGATGGAAAATGCGCGCACTTGGAGGAAAGAGTTCGCGCTCCTGGCCGCCATATTCCAGAGTAAAATGGAAAATGTGTGCTTGGAGGAAAAACTGCTCGGTCACCTTCACTTCCCAATCACTCCAATTCAATGCATGGTCAGACTGAGAAATTGCCAAATAGGCCTATGCTCCAAATTTCAGAAATCTCTTTAACTAAATTAAAGGATCCTATTCCCCAAATTCTTTCCAAAATTAATATATTATAGCATTAGCTACCGCCACAAATTCGAGATTATCCCAGCTGAGGAGGGAAAAAAACTTACATCTCAAATTATTCGAAAAAATGTGTTTTGGCGCGGCTGGTCCACAGTCTAAGTTATATTCGCTATGGTTTCTGTAGGCCCCTATTTGGAAATTTTGTGAAGCCTGCTGCAGGTAATCAAATTACCATTCTAATTTGCAAGCAATATTTGAGTCTGGTGTTCCGAGACTGCCAAATTCCCTGATTTCTCCCTAAGAAGTTTTTTCCAAATGAAGTTAATTACATTAATTTTGATAATGTAAGGAGGAAATCTCTGCAGGTACACTTACGGGGAAAATTATCATCCAGCTAATTTTCGGTGGAAGAGATGTACAGTACAAGGTGTAAGTCAGATAACAAAAAGGAGAAAGAGGAGGAACTCCTTGACGTAAAATTGAGAATGAATTAGGCCAGTAGCATAAGTGAATTCTCTTCTGCCAGTATAGTGCGTGCTAATGGAGTCCTCTTTTTACTCTACACCTCAAATAATTTTATAAAATTTTGATCGAGGTCGTAAAATTGAGAATGAATCAATGAATTAGGCCAAAATTCGAGTATATAATTATATACATAAGTCTGTTTGTTAGAAAAGGGACGAAATGAACTCAATAGATAATTTTGACTGCATTTTTCCGATATTTTTAAAAAGCCCTTTTCCTCATTCTAAATGCTCTTTATCGGTGGGTCCATCATTTACTAATACTAAAATTTCCCCGCTACTGTTTTTTAAAATGACCCCTGACCTACAAGTGCAACCACGCTAAAGCAGAAAACAACCACCCTTCTACGATAGATAGTTATAATGTTTAGCCGAATTTACTATTTTTTAACATAACACACCAGACTTTAATTTCATACAAAAGGTCAGTTTTATTATTTTTACTAACTTTAATATTAAGTGATAAAAAAAAATCATATACAAAAAGGTTAAATGAAAAAAAAAAATTAGTGAGAGAGAGAAATGAAAGTATTCATAACTTGAGATGCTGCATAATATGTTTTTATTCCGGAGAAACACTTCTGCTGTCTCTGCGATGGTGGTTCCTGTTATTTTCTTCTACATCGTGTTCCTCATCTACTATCTCATGACTGATGCTTGGTTCCCGGCTACGAGAGCGTTCTCTGTCTCGGCGGGGGCGAGATGTGGAGCGAGAACGTGAGATACGCCTGGTAAAAAAAGAATTTCACATTCCCTTTTAGTTTATTTTAAACTTACATTAAAAATTATTTTCTTCCAAAAATTAATAAAACCATTATTTTATTATTTTTGAGAAAGTTTGCTTATAAAAAAGCAGCCCCAAGTGGGACAGGAAGAATATGCTGAGGCGCAGCAGTTCAGGACTGCCGAAAGTGTAGTAAATACAGTTGTAAGCATAATTATTTGGAAGAAAATTAAATGTGGAAATTACTAATAAAATAAGTCAAAAATAAATTAATGTAAGTTTAAAAATTAACTTTTTTTTTAGAAATTCCACACTTTAAAATCTTAAGTCAAAATAATATTACCTTGGGGAACGGCTGCTCCTCCTACGATCCCTGGACCTAGAGCGTGATGGGGACCTTGAATATGAACGCCTTCTCCTCCTAATAATAGGGTAAACCATAATTAAAATATGTTAAACAAGGTAGGTAGGTAGGCAGGCAAACTCTTACCTAGGGCTTCTAGAGCGAGATCTTCTGCGTCGATGGTCATCATGTCTGCTACTGTGATATGGTGATCTTCGTCTAACTCTTTCCTTCCCTCTCATTTCACCTGGTGCTATTTTAATTACAAGATATAATCATAATAAGTTTGTAACTCTTTATAATGTAGTTAGGCAAAAGTAACCCAAACTTACTCTTTCTGTCACCTCTGGCAAATTCAACTTCCAATTCTCTACCCATGAAGTATGTCTTTCCCAAACTATGTAATGCATCTTCTGCATCCCTCACATCTTCAAACGTACTTTGATCTGTTAAGGAATTAGCTAAAAGAATAGGCTTTAAGCCAACTGTAAGAAAGTTTATGATTATGCATGCACAGTGTGGTTACTCGAAATTTTTATTGTGCATAATTTATTAATTATATTGGTGTATCTTAGCTTACATTCATTTATTTTGTGTTACTCTAAACCCATCACCTAGATAAATTTGTGTGCTCCCAAGTAATGCCGCAAGCATTTTTTTTTATGGTAGGATATTGTCTTGCCTTGCTTGCTTGAGCTTATGACTTGTCTTTGAGAAACAGAGTCTGATAGAAGAGTGGAGGCTTGACTTGTAAAGAGTGGCTTTGATATACGGAAGGTAGGTGTGTGATGTTCTGTTATGGTACATTATACTTGAAACTTGGCTTGCAGCCTGTAATTCTAGCTTTTAAGGTGTGTGCTATGAGGGCTTTTAAACTTGGATCTTGGCTTGATCAGGCAATTTGTCCCTGCTCCAACCATTTTCCTCATGAGAAGACTGTATTTTGAAAGATCTTTAATCATAGATTCCCCTGATTTTAATTCTTGCTTTGACTTTAATCAGTCAGCTCTGTTTAGTACTTGACTCATGCCTCTGATAAAAATCAAAACAAAACAGCCAATTAATTAACATAATACCATATAAATGTACCTTTAGTCTGAAAGAAAAAGTTTTTTAAAGGTAACCCGATCCCTCTCCCATTTGGTTATAGAGTAGGTAGGCTAGCATACAGTGTCAGTCTTTAGGAACTTAAAATCTAAGATCTTGAGTAAAGGATATTGTATATAAGCAAATCCTCGTGGCCGGCGGTTGTAGTAGTCATGAGGAACGTACACATCTGAGATCGGGCCATATTTACCAAACAAACTTCTCAATTCATCGGGTCTAAAATAATGGTTCAGTAAAAAAAAATAAAACAGGAAAATTAACAACTATATATCATAAATAGTAGGCTAAATGCCAATCTAATTTCGATTATAAAATTAAAGATAAATATATGCAAAATATTTTAATAGCAAAGCGGATATCTTAATTTTCATGCATTCAGCTTCACTTTTATTTTGGTAGGAATGTAGGATTGGAATGCAAGATATTTTCTTTATTT
The DNA here is from genome assembly GCA_034698405.1 of Symphylella vulgaris. Classification (NCBI taxonomy): domain Eukaryota; kingdom Metazoa; phylum Arthropoda; class Symphyla; family Scolopendrellidae; genus Symphylella; species Symphylella vulgaris. The sequence goes on along the minus strand of JAQGBM010001392.1, from coordinate 6,913 downwards.
TTAAAAAGTTTAGCAGAACGGATTTAATTTATACACTAAAATATATAATTTAAGAACTAAATTGAACATGATACGACGAATAATTCATGGTAATTCAGGTCAAGACATTTATATTTTTTATTTTTATCCTCACCGCTGTTCGGCAAGTTAGGCCTAATAAGCGCATGTTCGGATTCTTCGGAACATTCTTTCTACAGTTATCTACTTACCGCGTTCCATCTGGAACGTTCCGCACATATAACGACGTGTTAGGAGGTCTTGAATATCGTGACATTGTAACTGCTTCTTATTTTAGTTTTTTTTCAGCCTTTATAATCTTAAAATAATACAAGTGTTTTCGCTTCCGTTTCTAGCCAAACAAAACACAAAAACTCTGAAAATGGCGTCCTCTGCAAAAAAATACTCTCAAATCGGTCATTTAAGAAAATTAATAAGTTTTATTTGTTTTAATAACAAATAAAACCTTACAAAGTACATAAAATAGCTGAATATATTATTTATTTTATTAACGTATAAAAATATTAATTCTTACTTATTTTCACACACAGAAAACGATTTTTATGCAAAAGTTATGTCGAGAGTATTTTCACGCGTTCCGATTGGTCACTTTTAATACAGCGGGCATTTTGAGCATTATTTTCAGCTTGAATTTTGACAAGAAAAAAATATTAAATAAAAATAATGCTAATTAACTACACCAAACTAGGTTAAACTATAGCTTTATTAATTATCAGGAAAATAGGATACGATTATAATATGACAGACAATTAATGGGTAAAATTTTTCAATATTCAAAATTTATTACTCCGAGTAATAATTTATTTAACAAATCAGAAATTCAATTTCTGACAAATGCAAAAAAATGTGCAGAAAAAAAAAAAAAAAATGTGCAGACACCTCATAGCCTACATACCAGTAATATTTAGTCTAGATAATTATTACTTAGCAGTAAGTTAGCAAACATTACATTATATTAAAGCAAATTGATTGTATTAAAATAATATATTAATATGAGTATGACCCTAAAAAAAGTCATCAGTCCCCAACCTTTTATCACCATATTCCGAGGGCTCTATCAGAGGTACGTCAATAGACCTGATCATTAGTTCACCACAATATAAACAGTCTGAAGCAATAAGATCTTCAATTTCTGTTTCCTGGCGTTCCCTGATTTCAGCTGCAGGATCATCTTTAGCAAGAGGGGTTGAAACAAGTAGCTGCAATTCCTTTAGCCTCTGCCTTTTAACCAAAGACAGATGGTTCACTATTTCAGCAGTCAGACAGTCCGTGTGAAACATGTGACCACAGGGGAAAACATAAAATCCTCTCATGAGTATTGGAAACGAACAAAGGGTACACTTATCCTCAGGTCTTACATAATTGCATTTGCTTTTCAAACTTTGTATTTCTGAATTTATTTCTTGTGCACTTTGAGTAGCCTGATCCATTTCTTGCTTCAGAACTACTATGTGTTCATTGTATTCTTGAAGGGACTGGCAAATGGCATCCTTGAAATGATCTATCGTTACGAAATCGGGAAAAAATGGCAGGACATCTTCTATCTTAAGCAGTTCACATTCTTGCAAAAATTCCATTGCCTTTTTAATGTCATTTTCTTCCTTTACAACATGACATGCAATCTTAAGCCACAGTTTCTTTTTAAGTTCATTATTTCCCATAGGACTGTTTGCCTTCTCTTTAGCAAGCTCCAAATCAACCTTAAGGGCTAGTTCCACTGCCTCCTCATAAAGGCCCATTGAAGTGTAGATGTGTACACAAGCTTTATTGAGTCCCTGCTCCGAACATACCCTCAAAGCATAATCTAGGTTGTAGCAAATGGATTCGGGTTCTTGTCCCTGGTAAATAAGATATGGCATCAAACTTTCCTGCTTGTGTTGGGCATAGAGGGACAAAAGATAATTGTGAACAGAAATATCCTTATTCTCCAGTTTGTGTATGCAAAATTCGAGGTACCTAATGGCATCCAAAGCCTGTTTAGGATTTGTTTGTGTATTGGATTGCACCAATGCTGGAATTACTTCACTGGGTATCAACAATTTACCCTTGCTAATCAACAAATTAACCATATCCTTTGGTGAAATCTGCATCAAAGCGGGACAAAACTTGTAAATTAGATTGGCATCATTCTGATTTTGTAGCATGTCAATTGCTGCGGATGGATTATTTTGTTGAATGTAGTTTTGAATTACCCGGTCCAAATCCTTCAATAATTTTGCAACACGGATAAGACATTCTTCATCCCCATGACTCGATATCAGTTCGTAAATAGCAGTTCTGTTTAGGTTTATTGTCTTTTTGACTTCAGGAAAGTCAATAAATTTCAGAAACTCACTTTGGTAACTGACATACTGGGATGAGCTTCTCTGGTTACTGTCTTTCATCTTACCCATGGTGGTTAAGAAAATTTCGAGGATCCATAACACAAGCAGACTAGTTTGAGTTTTATCTTGGTTACCCAAACTGGACATTTTATTTAGCAAGTAAACTTTGAGTGCTTCGTATTCATCAATGTGAATGAATTTTAGAGCAATTTCCTCTAATGTTGCATCACACATTGAATAAACTTTAGCACTGTCTAAGAATTTGCCATTGTCAAAGTAATGATCTGCTTCTTTTCTTGTAACTTTACTCAAATTAGCAAGGTTGTCTTGACAGTGCTCTTTAGCCAAGGCAAATTTGCCTTCATCCAAATATATTTTCCACACATGTCGGGCCTCTTTGTGAACCTTGTATTTATAAACTGCATGGACCTGATAAACCCAAATAATCCCATCGCCTGGATCTTTGGTTAAACCAATGGGTGGACCAAAGCTTTCAACAAAGACATCCTCATAAGCTAATTGCTTATCAAGAATGCAGTAGCCCTTAATTCTTTCCTTAAATAATATCAAGACATGAAATTCAGTAAGAACCATAGACAATGGGACTAAAAACTGTCCTTCTTTGGATTTAGGTAGGTCAAGCATCTTGATTTCATTGATGACATTTTCCATTCCAGCTCGACCAGTGCAATCTATCTTTCCCAACATTACCCCAGCACCAGTCATCCAAGCAAATGATGAAGGTGTATTATTACCAGGTTTTTTGGTCCAAATTGATAATACACTGTAAGTAAGATGACTGGGTATTTCCGAAAACCTTTCTGGAGAATCCACATATTTGTTAAATATCTGGTACAAACACGGAGACTCGGCATTTGACGAGACCTGTCCTACAAATTGGTAAAGTCTGTTTGGAGTTGTAACTAGCACAAAGTACTTGGTATCATTGTTAGTCATTCGGTGAATCTCTATTCCAGTAATTGCCATTTCTTGGTCCTTTCCAATGTCCAAAACGTGTTTCCAATATTGTTCAACGTGAGTTTGAAAAAGGTGCCTATCATCTCCTGTATTTATCTGGGTTTCAAACAGTAGGCCTTTGGAAGTACCGAGTAATATTGGTCCAGTACTTGAAGATTCAGAAATGTAATGGTTCCAACCAACTGCAGTGATCAGGTTGGATTTTATCTTAGTGGTGCTACGGAGTTTTCTTGAATTTCTGGATAAATATATCGTTTCACAGCCACTTTTACCATGAAGGCTGACAAGTAGATGCTGGCCAAATGGATCAGTGAATATATTATGAATGTCAAAAGATTCAGACTTGTCACCCAGATGGCGATTCAAGTAAATTTCGTCAGGGTTGTCCGGGCTAGAGAGGTCTATTCTCAGCAAAACCTTGTTTACCATGGCAAGAACTAGAATCTTGTTACTCACAACCAAATGGGTGATCGGTTCTGGGGGATTGAAGCTGATCCTTTGCTTGTTGAATATTGGTTTTTCGTCTTCTGCGGCGGATGAAGTTATATAACCTGAGGGCGTTAATTCTGGCCATTCTTTCTTTTGAGAAATGTTCATTAAATTTGCTGCTCGCTGTTCGGCTTCTTGGTATTGGTCCAGTAAAGACGTCATTTTTCTTATAATTTAAACTATCTTTACGGGTTCTAACAACAGCAGTATGTTCACTAAAGCTTCTACTACATCCAACTTTTTCTACAAGACTGATTTCGAAAGCATTTGGTAGGAATTAAACAAATTTGAAGGGAAATACCTCGGAAACAGATCGCCCATCACATGACGCGATTAAAAAGATTCAAAACAGAGTATGCAGCAATTTTAATAATTATGTGTCTCGAATTAAATATTTTCAATTTCCTGCAGTTTCCTTACATTTCCTTTTATTTAAAATATCAAAAACTTATTAATGTTACATAAATATTAAATATATTTGGCATACTTCCATATTCCTTCATAAATTTGTTGTTTTTAAACTATTTTTTCTTTTAGAAAGTGTGTGCAATTCTGGTGCAATGACCCAAAACGTAGCGGCATACTCAATTATCTCAATAACAAACAAAAGTTACAAAACATGGAACAAAACATGGATGGAGAACTTGCAGCAGCTGATTTTTTGCTTTCTTCAGTAAAATTGCAACTAAAATCGGAAGGCGGAAGTAAAACTGTACTAAATAACTTAATTATAAAGCGTCAACATAAAAATCCACATGGTGGGGATTTAATTTGTACAGGTTTTTCGGAAAATGGGGTAAGTTAAATTAGAGGTTGTTGCGAGTTGACTGTGACATAATATTATGGGTTGACAGAACACATCACACGTGTTTTATGCGAAAACTTTGACAACCAAATTTTTTATTTTAACATTTTTATTACAGAGTGGGGACAAAACAGAAGGAAGTCATGACTATGATGACTCTTATGGCCTAATTGCCAAATTTGGCAAAGTTAACAGTAAAGTAACATCCATAGGTTTAAATAGGAAACACTGTACCCGTTTAATCCTCAATGAAGTTTTTAGAAGTGTAAAGAGATTTGGATTTGGGGAAGTTAATGAAAATAAAGTGAGTAATAGCTTGCTTTGGTACTCTATCCGTATGATCACAGTAAACCGGTCGGCCCATGGTAAACATGTAGGCTACCAACTCTTGTCAGACTGTGATCATATGGATAGAATACAGCTTGCTTCAATCCTAAGAGCAATAACTTACCTTAATTATATTATTTTTCAGGAGAAATCAATTTTGGTAGTGAGCAGTAAATATGAAAAAGAAATCAAGAACCACGTGACAGACCTAAGAATTCAGTTAGCTTCCGAGATTGTACAGTCTATTTTAAAGTGTTTAGGGTATGTGACATAATGTGGTACTAATAAATTTGAAATTACAGGCTAAATTATCAAATGTTTTCCACACATTACAACATTACACTCATTTTACGTATAATTTACTTTTAGGTACAGTGTAAACAATGCTAGTTTAATGTCTGAAGAAGCAGAGGTAGAATCAAGAGATAGAGTGCCATGTGATATAGATGTTAAATCATTTATTCAAGACTTAGATGAAGACAGAAAACAAGAGCTTGATCCTAATTTGCATTTCATTAGTGGTAATGCCACCTCAATCCGTTTTTTTTTTTAGCCAATAAACTTAGATTGTAAGTGACTAACGAGTAAGTGTCATTTTAAATTATTTCAGAAAAGAGTAAATTATGGAAAACAGTAAACCATTTAAGCCAACAAGTAGAAAATACTAATGTAAGTGGGCCTTTAGATTTAATATTTTATTTATTTATTTTAAGTTAATTATAATAAGGTTTAAAAAAAAAAATTACATGATTTTATTTTATAGACACTATCCAAGATAATTTATGTTGTCCCAAGCAAAGCTGATTTTACAACTCAACAACTGACCATTATTTGGCAATTTTTAAAACTCCTTCCTAATGAGTCACAAGTAAGATTATAATAATATACAGTATAAATTATATATGTTCTCAATTTTTCATTGTATGTTATGATTGAATATCTAAAAAATTATTTAACTTAGCGTACATTAAAACTTAAAGATGTTTATTTTATTACTAATTTCTACTTATAATTATTTTCCAAACATTAACCAGTTATTATGGTATTTATTAATTTTTTAAAAAGCTTATTTTACACATTTGTGATAAAGTAGCCCTACCTTAACTGCATGAGAGTGGAGTGGCCAAAAGTATATGTTACAACTTACAAAATAAATTAAAAATTTGGAAATTACTTTTTTTTTTAAATCTTTCAAAGCTTTAATGTAAGTTAAATAAACTATTTTTAGAGATTCCATCTATTTAATTGTTTTTAAATACTGTATTAACAATGCTGATTTTATTTTAGATATTTACTGTAGGTGAAGTCAGACCATGCAGTTTAGATTCCCAAGAATTTCTGAAGTGAGAGCCTAAGTTAATAATTTTCTTGTTTTCTTTAATTGACAAGTTTATCAATTTTTCACAGGTCTTTAACCAATGATATCCAGGAAACCTCTAGGTACAGACTAGGTGGTCATATTTCTGAACAAGTTATGGATGAACAGATGAAATCCTTGACTGATGCTGCCCTTAAATTCAGCCTATTTTCATCTTCCCATTATTCACAGGTTTTAATAGATTTTCCTTACCCATTCCTCTATTAATTAACTTATTTTTAATTTAAGAACTTACTTTTTGTTAATATTTAAAGGTGAAGTTAGGAAATTCAGGATCAGCATTCCAGAACAGCAAGAAAGCTGCATTTGTACTGTACAACTATGCTAGGCTTAAGAAAATGATGACAAAGTTCTACGTTTTGGTAGAAAAGAAATTTTACCAAGAACTCGTTCCAATTGAAGATATAGAGACTGATCATTTGTACAGAGAGGTACCATAATTTTTTTGGATAATATAAAATAATTATACCCTAAGACCTAGGCTACACTAGGCTTTCGATATCAGGATAACGAAATCCGAATCTATGTCATATGGTCCCGCGACAATTGTTCCTCCGTCATTTTAACCCCGTTAATTGTTCCCAAGGCAATATA
>JAQGBM010001391.1:0-10759 GCA_034698405.1 Symphylella vulgaris | reverse complement strand
TTTTTCATGTTAGAAAACCTATGTTGTCAATTATACCCAAAAATATGATATGGTAATTTTCTAGCAGCATTTTTGGCATTTCATACCAGTCTATAATCATGGAAATAGATCCTCTATTTCCATGCAGTAATTTATATAAAAAAATTCTGAGGTACAAAAAGAAATTACAAATCGTGTCCACAAAATCCTGAAAAAGGTTCAGTTCCGTTGTTAAAATGTAATGTGGGGAACTGTATAGGCCATAGGCCCATAGGGCATAACCTACTTTCTATAATATTTTCGATTTCGAATAATTATTTTCTGTGATTGAATTATTTTTATTATTTTTATTATTGTTTACATAAAATCACTGAGTCCATGCACCAGCACAGCATAGTTGAACTCGGGTTTCCGCTGTTCCATTTTGATATGAAAAAACAATCGTAAATTCAGAGGGCCAGAGACCATCAGGGAAGCGGGTATTTGCGTCGGTGCTGACCTCAGAAGGAGAATAGCCGAAGAATTAAACAAAATCGATCAATAACGAATATGACATAAACCTGTAAAATTTGAAATTATTTGCAGGGTCGCGGATTTTAGAATTTTAGAGTGAAGACACCTTTAGAGGAAAATCACCTCTCAGGGATCAAGGGGTCAGGGGTCCAATAGGGTATCAGGTATGGATCAGGTTGTATATGACAATTACAATCTTATATATTATCTTATCGAATAATTAATAATTAATTTTTTTTTAAAATTTTATTATTATTTTTAACTAAGTTAATTTTTTTAAACCTGCATCCGAAGTCCACCCGTAGACTTCTGGTCCACATGGCTTAATTATTCGTAAATCCGGCACTCCGTTAATCGTAAATACGCTGTAAATATGTATAAGGTGAAGAGATGATGATAGGTGATTATAGCATAACTGGCCTTGTCGTAGTTTGTGGATGCATCGCTCTAGCGAATGAACCGGAGGGGAAATGCAGAGGTCGCTAGCTGCAACGCGAGGCGTCTCGTCTACCTTGGCTCTGGCAGCAGCTTTTGCTTAGAGGGAAGGTCATTCGAGGAGAGACAGCCAGTTCAGAAAGCCATCGCCCGCGATAAAAATAGAGAGGAAGAAGATAGTAGACGACTGTTCGTGGGTAAATATATCGAATAAGAAAATTTACATTTTTCTTTTCTCTCCAGCTAAATATCGCCTTATATTCCAAAAGCACTTTATGATAAAGGAAATAACCAAGTTTTCGCCTTCGATTTAATTCGTCCAGGCAAGGAAAATGGGAAAAAATAACGCCCGAAGAAACCAAATTCGGATAATTATCACTTGTAGTCGGTGAATGGGAAAAAAAATTTTCAAGCAGACAGACAATGTGAAAAAAATTCTTAATTCAGTGATTTAAAAAATATATTGATAGTTAAATATATTAAGATAGATACTAAGTTAGTGTACAAGGAGTAATATTTGTTTTGTTACCACGAAAAGGAGAGTTGAAAACAACATTTTTGTGGGGATTTAAAAAGTGATAAATATTTTGGTTAATGGTTTAAGCCAACACTACTTGGAAAAATTACTTTTAAGTCGGGGGGACCGGTGGTCTCCGAATACTTTAAGCCAAGATGAACGGTAGCCATGCAAGTATTCCCCACCAACAGCAGCAGTGGTGGAGAAATTGTAGAGCCAGCTACCACAGAATCGCCACAATGTTGGTCTCAAGGTAACTCTTTTTTAAAAAAACAAAAATGCATCGAACAGAAGTCTAAATTTTCTACCAAACTTTGTTTCGAGGCGCGATAAAAAACGGTATTATCGAATGCACGGTAACAGATTAAAGTTCGCTAGCTCGTAATCATTTTTGCAACATTTTTAGCAGTCATTTTAGCCATGTTTATTTTGTCTTAACTTCGGGAAGCAGGCGTTAGGCCTAACGACCCCAGACAGACTAGGCCTAAGCTCTCTGATATGGAATTTGAGTAGCGATATGTGGGCTACAGCTTCTATTTTAGATTTAATATAGTGGCATGTAATACCGGAATTGTTTGCTTCATAAACATTAGTATAGGCTGAGTAAGTGGACTCGAATTTTTTCGTTAAAAAATAGGGTTTTTCGTAGAATTATTCGGAAGGATTTTGTTCTTCTCGTGTTTGAAAAAAAAAGGTTGAGAAAAAAAATTCGGGGAGAAAGAAATTTTTGGCAGCTTGCGTTTCCAGACATAGCGCTTGAAATTAGGAAAACATATTATCGAAATAGTGTCTACCCTTGTATAGAGTTACGTGTACTTTCCTGTATACAGAGTTTTTGGAGGTGTACACCTCATATCTATAATACATACATAGACTTATTCGCAAAAAAATTAAAGCCATGTTGCATAAAATCGACCTTATTCCTCCAGCATGTCCAAAATATGCAAAAGGCTTCCTGTAATTATTTGTATGCGTAACTTACGGATGGGCTCCGATTTTAATAACATACACGATTGTGTCTACGATGGTTATTTACAGATTAGACCAAACTTTAATATTACCGTATTCAAAAGAATGAGCTGTGTAATATTTATTGCTATCAATCCATAAGATATCTCAGGTTACTGAATTTCTGACTAAGCTGCAGTATAGTTGCAGTTCGGTGCTTGCAGGTTAGGAATTTACGATATGCCACTGTTTAGTGTTTAGTAGGCTATTTAGTTTGGGTCTATAACGTTTATAGCCTATGAGGAATAATTTAAAGTTTTCTGGTAAAAAATCCAACTAAAGTTATTTCACATAATTTAGACATTGTATACTATAACGTAAACTAGTTCTATTTTTATTTTGAAGATTTGTAACTGTTAAATAGCTTCACATACCGTTACAAATTCCAATAATTTAGAACACCTACATTATCCTATACATACTCGTACGTACAAGCACTATATTTTTTAAACAGCAGAATAGTATAACCAACCACGTAACTGTAACTTATTACGTTATTAAAATACCTTCTCCTATACAGTACCATAATATAATACCTGAACTATGGATTTTTTGGTGATTGTGAAATTATTTAATTACTGTATAGGCGGTGTATAGGCCAAGAGTGTAATTAGCCATTTTATTTATTTTCTTCACGATTGATATTCTCTGTCTGTCGTCAAATCTTGCAATCGATATTTCAACCACTTCCCATTGTCTAATCGGCTCCAAATTTTGCAAACAGTCTCATTCTCCGTGACAATACGTGAATTCATAATGATTTTTAGAAAAAAATCCAAATTCCGAAAAAAAATTTGGATATTTAAAAATGTTTTTTTTTTTAATATTGATATTAATACGTTCTCTCAACAGAATATACCGTCCCCTACGGGCCCTACCACTTGATCAACGCCATCCACGGAAAAATATCCGGGGAAATAATTAAACTCGGTCCTTTTCACGGTTTTTAAGGTGATTTTCAACTGCATGGGTACGAATTATTACCGTAACTTAGGCTACTTAGCCATTAATTTTTTTTTATAATAAGTTAACTGGCTATGCTATCTCAACTCCCATTTCACCGAAAAAATTGAACGTAAGAAGTTATATTTTAGTCTCCTATAATAGGTGTAGCGTGTAGGTAGCCAGAAAGTATTAAGGTTACTCTTTTAAATATAAAGTGGTACAGTTCAGCTATAAGGATATAACGAGAACATTTTTGCGAAAGATTTTTTTTAAACGATGGCGTCGACTAAAAAAACCACGGCGTTTTCTTGTCTCCTTTTTGCTTGTTGGTTGATGTTCAGAGCGAGCATGGCTCTCTTTTCTGCTGTGATGTGCACAGGGATGATGAGCTTCGTGATTAGATCTGCCACGTACGTAAAAATGCCTGTGTAGCCTATTTTATTCATAACACAGCAGTGCATTCACTGTAGGATTGACCTGCTCTGTTAAAGCTATAGTGCAGCAAAAAATATTATATAAAACATAGTAATTAGGCCCTATTTAAATAATCCAAAATAAAACAGACTATCGCACACAGCTGGGCTATTTTAAGACACTTTGCATAGTGGATGACCGTCTAAAAACACATTATTTTAAACATGAAAGTATAATATTAGGGAGTACGTGTAACAGCACCTATGGAAAATAACCACCATAAGTTACTTTACTTTCTTAATTTTCATTACGTAAACGACAAAAAACGTCAAAAACAAAGGTTTATTCGTATCGTAGAATACAATAATTATTATTACTTATTTACGAAGATTTCATTATTTTAAAACTAACGACTAAGTAGGCCTTATTTGCAGGGTTGTGTTAAGAGAATTAAGCCAAACTACCCTGCAAATACTGTAAGTTTTATAATAATGCAAGTATAACAATAGAGTTTATGCAGAAACTTTTTAAACAATTTTATATAATTTTTAAGTGCTAAATAGCATTAATACAAAATTTGACATTCATAGGACCAGTAGTTTTCTCACAATTAATTTTAGAAGTTTAGCCTTTGCCCCCACCAACTTTTTTTTTAATGAAAATTTTGACGTCATTTTTTTAATTAACCATTATGAATGCATAGGCTCGCGCGCGAATCTTGTTAAATCTTGTTTTCAGTCACGTGACATATTTCAAATTTTTGCTCCTTTTAAAATGCTTTAAAATTAATTAATTACCGGTATTACCAAATTTAAAATTTTTTCTTCTTAATATTATGGCATTTTTATTGTATTTAAAAATTTATGGGAGATCCCTATTATACTCGAATACAAATAAATTGACCTTTGATTTTGATATTTTTTGTTGTTTGAAACTTATAGCCTAATGAAAATTAAATTTTTTTAAATAATTATTCTGATTGTTTTATATTTCGATAATACCCGTAGAGTAAATCCTTCTGATGAGATTTCCGTTTTAAAAATATCAGGAAACTGTCAAAATTCGGGAGATATAAGCCCCAGAAATTTTTACATTGTTTTCACGAATTTTTTACGCAACTTTAGAGCCTAAAATCTCCCGAATTTCGGAGGTAAACAGGAAATCTCATTAGAGGAATTTACTCTTTCTTGATACCTTCGATTCACGATGAAACGCCCTTAATGGTTAAAAATTTTAATGAATTATTTTAACACACTTAGCAACAGAGAGCTTATACCGTATGTTACCGGCCGCAACATATACGAAAAATAATAAAAAGTCTATATAACCAATTAAAAAGTGAAAATTGGTAACCTTGCATTGCGATTTCATGCGAAGGTTGGAATTGCTGGCTATTACAAGGTTAAATTTTTATATTTTATTACAGCACAGCTGAGGTGCGATAAATTTTTTTTACAAGTTTTATAGGCTTATACTGCGTGGATGATTATTTTGCTACATATGGCCATCCTGTGAGTGTTAATTACGATATTGTAGGCCTATATCTACGGTACCTATTTGGCCGCGATGAAACGAGGACGCAAAAATATGTCTTGCTCACAGAAACATGATCACGTGACGGACTTAACGAATTATCGGCACGGGATTTAAGTCCCGTGGACGTGGTAATGTTTCCTGGAGCAAGACTCATTTTTGAGTCCTCGTTTTCGCTTAGAGAGCTAATTCGCTTTTACGTTCCCTTAACTTACGGAGGTGAGTCTAGTACAACTTATATACCGTAACAATCCTATCTTAGCCAACCAATAACTTAGCTTAGACGGCTGAGGCTATAGTAATTAGTAATTAAGGTAACTTATACGGTAGAGGTAGAGCAGGGGTATAGAGGAATACAGTATTAAGATGCGTTAAAAATTTGCTTCCTTACGTAGCGTATGTCATAGTTGACACGTGAAGTACCCAATTCAAATTTTAAATCTCATTCCTGAAACATTTATTCTGACAGAACGAATCAACTGTAATGAAAATAAATATAATAGCCTACTGCAATATTATTTATTTATAAATAGCCTATTGCAAAGATGGCGGCGACCCGAAATTTTTAAAGCAAACTGAAAAGTTCCGGGTCGCCAGCATCTTGTTGTTCTCTAATGTTTACAGACTCCATTATCCCGGACCCTCCGTATATGCCCGGGGTATAATAATAGTCTGCTTGTTTAATATGAATGACTGCTTCCGAAAACTAGGGACTTTCTCGCTCGATGAGGCACTGCACAGTGAAGCTCAAACTGCTATTTTATACGATGTCCACTTTCTTCTAAATACATCCCAAAATGTGGCCCCACGACTTGCAAAGTAACGGTATTGCTCATTGTCCGAGCTTACGGGGTTATTGTTGAGGTCTTGGGGTAGAGCAAATTATAGCTACAATATTATAGGCTACGCAGGAATACGGGTATTTTCCATAAAGTCTACGGTATATACTTATTGTTTGGCTTGCCAGATGCATGGAAGGATTATCTGTAATTAAAATTACGGACTTGTTTACTAACTTTATTTTTATTTTACTCCGTATAATTATGGCAAACTTTACGGACAGTAATGAAGTTTGAAGTAATGAAGTTTGAAGTTCTCAGTTTCGTTGTTCATGGTTAGATTTTTTATTAACGTCTATAGCTTAATTTGGTGAGCGACAACGAAGATCAGGACTCTCTTGAAGTCATAATAACCTAACGATCGAACAAGATTTGCATTTAGCATATAATAACCCTACCCTACGTTCCTCAGGCAAATGGCGTAGGCATGCGAAAAAATATATTTTTATTAACGTCTAGCTTAATTTGGTGAGCGACAACGAAGATCAGGACTCTCTTGAAGTCATAGTAACCTAACAATCGAACAAGATTTGCATTTAGCATATAATAACACTACCCTACAAATGGCGTAGCATGCGAAAAAAGTATAATACCGGGGTAGTATAGCCTAAAAAATAGGATGGTATTGGATAATGATGTTTTAATTAGAATAAATCAGAATCATTGGTAATAAGTTATATTTAGAGTATAGCGCGCATTTAATAAAATAATATACCTGCATGAAATAATCGAAAAATTATTTAATACAGTGTATTGTGTTTGTGTCCTATAAAAATTCACCATAATCGTGTCATGTGTTCATTTATGTTTACAAATGGCTTATTTTTGCTATTATAACAGTATCATAGACACCACACAGTCATATTTTGCGTGGGTGGCAGCGCGATACAAATTTACCGAATAAAATAGAAATATTATGGAGATTAGAAGCTGCTTTTACCTCGTACACTTCATAGTACATACGTTATAAAGCATAGGAATAATTTAAAAAAACCATATGAGTTTCACATATAGGGAAAACCGGGGAAAACGTATGATTTCCTGACTTTGTTTACGTAGACATATAAATTACGTACCGGTATTGTTCTACGGTACCTGTATGCTGCAGTACCTACTGCATACCCCGTATTAGGAATGTAATAAAGAAATTTGTTAGTGAGTGAACCCCTTAGTTAATTGGTTTGCGGACCCCCAACAACTCGTTCCCATCCAATTAACAATTCGATCGTATCAGAACAACTCGTTTTACGAAATGTTGAGAACTGATTTACCGAAACTAAACGGGGACGCATTGGTCGGGGAATCAATGTTGGGGTACGAGTTGTTGGAAGCGAATTGACCGGCGACCGATCGTGATCCGCAAATCAGTTAAATTTTTGTTGAACGGGAATTACTTGGATTCTGGGCTCTTTCGGATGAGATTCTAAAGCTTCAAGTCCGCTATTTCGCTGCAACCCTTACTCGTTAGTATAAGGTAAAATAAGAATCGTTGGATGATAGAATGGTTTAGGAAGGTGACGGATAAAAATCCCCTGGCACAAATTAATAGACCAACTTCATTAATCTAAAAACATAAATTCTCAGTCTGATATTCTGGGGACAACGTACATGTACATTTTAGACAAATTGACGTACTAGCATGGCATAAAAACCTCAGGCAAATTAATGTAACTTATTCACAAAATATTACTGAAATCTGAGTTTGAAATATTATGTTGGAATTATATAGGCCTACGTATATCACTCCTTAAGAATGCCTGATGCTTGCTCGACAGTTCTTAATTATTTAATAAACAGCTCTGACATTTTCCCAGTTGGTGGTAGCGACCATTTTTTTAAAATCCTAAGTTATACTCAGACATGAATTTTTAATTTAATGCTTCTGGTGGATAGAAAGGTTGAAAAAAAAACGTGTTTTTTTGGACTACCCTGCTAGCAATTAAAGTGTCATTCAATCTGGCGTCTGGCAACTCTACGTTTTTTTCCCCGGATGCCTAGCTGCAAAATAATATAATCAGCCGCCACCATGCATAAAATACGCCTTAATTTAAAGTTTTAAATAATTAGTTGATGAACTTGCTGTGGCTCGATCTTTGAACCCAGTACTAGTAGTTAAGTAGGCTGACCAGATTATCTAAATTATATTTTTTTTAAACGCGAAATAGATAGTGTTTCATATGTTTACAATGAAATGAGCTAAGCTATAAGAAAAAATCGCGCATGATCCTAGTTGAAAAGATGCCAAAATTGTGAGAAAAACAAGGGTGGCAAAAGATTTTTACTACCTCCTCGTATACTTATTTTCTCTTGCGAGCTCTATATTATGCTCTTTAATTACAAAATTGACTTGTTATTTAAGCGAAATGGATAGGAGTCGTTAAAACTGCGGGGACGAAAAAGCTAGTACTCGCGACGAAGAAATTAGGCTGTCTCCTGTCTGTTAATCCACAACTTACCTATTAAGCAAATTATAATACATTTTATATAATTTCTTCGGGAAAGACCAGTTTTATTAGTTTTTAAAGTATTTCGTAAATCCATGCAAGCTTGAACATCGTTTAAAAACAGTCGTGAATCACCAAGGAACGCTTTTCTAAAGAAATGTGTTTATTACTGTAAAGATTGATGGTGAATTATTATTGTGATAATGTAAACAAAACACACTAAAATGGAGGTTTATTGTTTTTGTTGACATACTTCGTTGGCCTATTTCTTCTACAGAGGCTCAGAGAGGTCTAAACGGACATATGAATTCGGCCCTAAGCACCGATCCCTGGGCAAATAATCCAAATATTAACTGCTGGCAGGTTGCTGTAGAATTTTTTTGTACGCGAAAGACGTACGGAGTAGACCAGTAATGAATTAACATTGTTATTTTAAACAATAAATATTCGATCATCCAATCAATCCCAGTTCGAATTTTCGAAAAACATACCGTAAATTTTAGGCGAGCGATAAGATTCTTGTATTTTGCACTTTGAGGGGTCTTTTACGTGCAGACTGCAGAGTAAAAGGGAACAGTAGCCACACAGGATCAAACCCGAAAGAAAGAAATTGTCCTCGAAACCTGCCCACTTGATCAGGACATGAATTAATAGCCTATACCCCGTAATACAAATTCTTGGCTTTCCCGCTTTCCCAAAATCTTTGCTTCGAGCACTTCGACTGTTCCCTTCCTCATTGGTACAAATCTCAAAAATCACAGTAAATTTACGAGGTACAGCAGGCCTAACTCTGTAATTTCTGTTACATTACGTGCTGCTGGGCTATCTTATTTCTCATATAGAAATGAATCATGATGAATATTGTTTTTGCTTACAGTAATACAAGGTGATAAATTCCATTCCGTATACTGTAATTTAGACACGCTAAAAATTCGCGAAAAACACTGTTTTCGGTTTATTTTTCTTGAATCGGCTGTTTTTCACCCGGAATAAAGCGGCACAGCAGAGCGCTAGACTTAATAATAAACAATCTAATGTTAAGACATTTAATTGGCAGTTC
This sequence comes from Symphylella vulgaris, assembly GCA_034698405.1. Taxonomy (NCBI): domain Eukaryota; kingdom Metazoa; phylum Arthropoda; class Symphyla; family Scolopendrellidae; genus Symphylella; species Symphylella vulgaris. The sequence goes on along the minus strand of JAQGBM010001391.1, from coordinate 1,072 downwards.
AAGAAAATGCGGCATTAGCACCATAATCATGTCACTAAACTGGAAGACGAGATAAAACCTCGATACACAGTCATGCTCAGCTGCACTGTCAACTATACAACATAGCCTACTGTCCTTCGTATGCATTTTTTGGACTTTGAATTATTTTGTCGGTAACTTAGACTATTAAGGTTTTAAACTATAGCCTATACTACGAATAAATTGTATAGGCTACAAAAGTAACCGAATATATTAGGTATCAGAAGCCATTTACACCGTCTAATTAAAGACATTGGATCGTGGATGACCGGCTAATATAGGAAATTTTATGTTAATAATGAAAGTATCAAGAAAGTTGTCAATTATTTTCTTCTAAATTATGATAGAGTAAACCCTTCTGATGAGATTTCCGTTTTAAAAATGTCAGGTCACCGAAGAAATGCGGGAGATATAAGCTCCCAAAGTTTGTATTGATTTTTATGGATGCACGAATATTTTATGCAAATTTAGAATTAAAAATCAAATTTAGAATTAAAAATCTCCAGAATTTCTTCGATGATATAAAATTTTTAAACCAGAAACCTCATCAGAAGGGTTTACTCTATCATTAGAAAAATATGTCACAATTTTCTTGATACTTTCGATTCACGATCCAACATCCGTAACATGTGTGTATAGGCACTTGCAGTTGCCAATTAGATAAGAGAATAAAGTCTTGATATTATGAACTATAGTAGGCTATAATATGTATTTGTTATTAATATGATCTCAGTACGGAACATACGTAATAGAACACTTATCACAGTAGCTAAACACCACCCAGAACAGAACCAAAAGGTCAAGTGCTTGCCTAATAATTATTATCCTGGTGGAAAACCAATTACTTATCTATAATATAATTTACTCGGAAAAATTTTAACCATTCTTATACATGGAGTAATAAATAATAATCATGCTCTGGTATAGATTAGTTGTCAACTGATATTTTACTGTCAGTTACCATCACTCATATCAGCTAGATATACGTATAGGTTCCACGATCAGAACAACTCGCCAGGAAACCAATTTGCAGATTCTGACCAGTGCAACAGTA